>JAFJTR010000088.1:0-122267 GCA_022559985.1 Parastagonospora avenae f. sp. tritici 18332-5
CGCTGCTTGGACGCCGCGATCAGCGCGTCTAACCGCGTGACCGAGATCAGTGCGCCTGATCGCGTAGCTGAGGTATTGACGATACTTGTGATCCGACACCTGGGGAGGATGTTGAGTTTTACATACATCAAAGTTTGTGGGCCCTATCTTGCGCACCCGTCCCGATGCGATTTCACTCAAAATAAGCAGGGCGTTACCAACATTGAACAATTGCTGATCACATTAGATGCTCCAACATTTTGCCCTCTCATCGGAGTTGCACGTAATGTGAGTGAAAGCGCCATTGCGGCGACATTATCTCCCTATCACATCAGTCAGAAATTATATCAACCAGCTGACACAAAGAAGGTCTCGCCTGATGCTTCTACGGACGATTGTATGGCCCTGGCGAAAGCTTGGTTGGATGACTGCATCGATAACCACAAAATGTGTCCCAGTTCATCCCATCAGATGCCTACCAGGGTCATTAGAGTTGGCTCTGCGGGAATGAACCCCGTATTATACGTCACTGAAGATGATTGCAGCTCATATGTCGCCCTTAGTCACTGCTGGGGAGATTCGCGCATATTCTGCACAGAGAACGCCACCATCAATCAGAGAAAAGAAGGCATGCCAATGGAAAGTCTTCCAAAGACATTTCATGATGCTGTTGTCATTACTAGGAATCTTGGTATAGAGTATCTTTGGATAGACTCGCTATGTATCTTGCAAGATTCCGAAGAAGACTGGAATCGAGAATCGGCAAAGATGGCTGTAGTATATTCTGGTGCTACAGTGGTTATTTCAGCGGATGCAGCGCGCAACAGTGCGGACGGTTGCTTTGGCCCTTACAAGCATAGTCGTGACAGGAATATTTCTATCTCCATTCCTTGCATCAATGATCAGAGCGCGCATTGCCAAGTTTATGCTCGCAAAATCCGATCACGTGGCTTTCCAGATGGGTTGGAACACCACATAAAACCAACAGAACCCCGATGGGCTATTGAGGAGCTACCAATCACTCGAAGAGGCTGGTGGTAAGTCTGGTTGGTAACGTGTATTTATAAGGTTGGCACTGACTTCGTAATCGCAATCCTCAAGTCTACAGGAACGCTTATTAGCTCCTCGAATACTGCACTACTGCTTTACCGAGCTCGTGTGGGAATGCTGGTCGCAGACAGAATGCCAATGTACTCCCATTCCTCAACCCATTCTGTATCACACGGACATGTCCTCTATGAGATACAGAGCAAGACTTCTCGGGAACCAAGCACCTTCTTATCAAGAGCATCGTGATTTAGAGTCTCCACAGAGCTTGGTCGGAGAGCATTGGAATAAGCTTGTGGAAGAGTTTACGAGGCTAGATTTGAGCTATCACTCCGATAGACTTGCAGCTCTCTCGGGATTGGCCACTCTATACCAAAGTACATCTGATGAGTACATCTGTGGTCTCTGGCGTAGTCATCTTGTGCGAAGCTTGATGTGGGGTGTCAAGACAATGGATCGAGATGCCGACAAAGCTTTCAGCTATGCCTCGCGCATTAGTCAACCGCAGCAGGAATACGATGCGTCATCTTGGAGCTGGGCGTCAGTGACCGGTGAAATCAAGTATGAGGGAGATACATACGAGCTTGGAGTTATCGAAAGTGAAGATGACATCGAGATTTTGGACGTCGAATACGATCGATCAGAAAAGAACCGTTATGGGCCACTCAAGAATTGCTGTATCACAGCACGCGGCTGCCTACTTCCTGTTCACTTAGACGAAAATCTCTCTTTCCTTTTCGATGCAAGCAACATACCAGAAGATCACAGCTTGCAGCAATCTCCACCTCGTATGGGAAAAGTCATATTGGATGTCCATACCGGAGATATGGCACGTCATGATATCATTACACAGGAAGCTTTGTTCTGCACATTGATACAGACTTCCAAGACAGAGTTTACGCCTCGAGGTATACTACTCCGCGCTGTTGAAGACAAGTCACTGCCCAACACATTTCGACGTATAGGTTACGTTAGGCCCACCCTAACCATTGGTATATATTCTTCGATGCAGAGTATGATTATGGAAATCGCACTTGACACTGCCGAGCGTAGGGTATTCAAGATTATTTGAAGACAGAAGGCATATAAATTCAAGGTCGAGATTATGTTTTGTAAATAGTAATCGTAATTCCATCTGGGAGTGGGGCCTGGTATAAGTTACTGAATTACAAATGCGGTAGCATACGGTGTGCCCACTTGTGCGGACTGGCAGGCCAAGGAGTATAAGGTCATCAACACCAGTAAATTACAAACGAATGCCGTGCAATCGAAAATGCCCAGTTGCTGCTGTGCTGTAGCGATGAGATAGTGCCTTTGAACGAATGGGCATCTTGTGGCCCGGGTACTTACTTCTATTACTAGGTACATCTGCGCTTTGAGTTCAGAGTCGTCTTATTCCTATTTGAGTGCAGGCATACATCATTCATGGTAATGTTTTCTATACTTAAGGGTAATTTCAATCGCTGCGTGCAGAACAGTCTGATCATCTCTAGTAAATGGTCCAGGTGTGGCGTAACGAGACCTCGGGATGCATGTGTCGATCTTACTGTAGACCAAACGCCCGTGAAATATCAGTGAGTATGTGAAACTGATGAGCATGCAGATTCCTACGACTTGATGAGCACGAAGTGGATGAGGAGAAGTCCGGGTGGTCGAAGGAGTATTATACCGCCAAGCAGCGAATGACGTCCCGACTTCCCCGCGCTCCCCCGAGCCTCCACATCCCACGTGCCGGCCACGAGCCTCAACTCGACTACTCCACATCGAACAACCACATTCACCACCAGCCTTTGAAACACTCGATCCCAACGAAAGCCTCATACCGCATATCGCAACCCACCACATCCAACATGGCGACCGCCTCGCCCCTCCCCTCAAACTTCTCCACATCCTCTACCCTCCCACCCACAACCACCCAGCCCTCAACAGCCACCACACCCACAGGCTTCCAATTCCCACCCCACTACTCCTTTCCGCCCTTCTTCACCCTCCAACCCACCGCCTCCACCCGCTCCTCCCAACTCCTCTCCTGGTCCACCCTAATCCAATCCTACTGCCGCCACCACCGCATCTTCACGCTCTCGCTCATCGACGCGCTCGAAACGCCCTTGTTCAACAACACCACCCTGCGCCGGCGCCTAAATCTGCGCGACGCGAAGACCATACTGAACTGGATGTCTACGCCCGAAGGCGGGAATCGCGTCGAATTCATCAACGCGAGCAAATCGAAGAAAGCAGCCGTCGAGGAGGAGGGCGGGCGGTGCTGGATATTCTGGCGCAGGCCCGAGGAATGGAGCGTGGTGCTGGAGGAGTGGGTGGAGCGCACGGGGCAGAAGGGGACTGTGCTGACGCTGTATGAGATTGTGGAGGGGGATGCGAGTCGCAAGGAGGAGTTTTGGGGGATGGATTTGGAGCTGTTGATGAGGAGTTTGGGGGTGAGTGTTAAGAGGGGGAAGGCGCAGATTTTTGGGGGCGAAGGGAGTGAGGGTGTTAAGTTCTTTTGAGGGGGATTGGATGGTGGAGGGATGTGCATTGCATTGTGATACCCATACGACAGAGATGAGGCATGGATTGGGAGCACGAGCGAGCAGTTGAGTTAGAAACATGCACTCGTCATTACGTGCTGCTGTCATAGAGCCGAGTCGAGCGGAAGAGTGGAAGAGAGCAAATCGTTGCAATTAGAGACGAGAAAGTCTCGCGAACTCAAGATCGCGGAACATCAGACGCTGATGCTATATCTATCAATACAAGCAGACCAATGCCTCGGGCCGAAGCCGAATGCTCCAAGAATGTGAAGCGCGACAATATGAACCCTCAGCATGTATAGCGCCGCCTACATGCCCCGTCAAACGCCAAAGCTCAATCCATCATAGTATATCGTAACCATATCTATTTCCCTGCCTTGACGCTCTCCTCATTCAGCTCCCAATCCTCCTTCCAATGCACATACTGACTCATCGCCACATTCAATATCCACTCTGTCTTGACAATGCGCGGTATCATGTCATGTTTCTCCGCCAACTCTTTGAACTTGCTCCAATTTGCAAATTCCTTCTTGTCTGGATCGGATATCAGGTACAGAACATCGCCCTCATCTTCCTTTTGGTTTTGCGATTCTTCAGTGGAAGAGTTCTTCTTCCGCTTCGAGGCTGTTATGCTCGTCGTTCGACCCTTCCACATGGCGCATTTACCGCCATTCGCCTCGATGATGTCTTTGTAAGTTTCGAAACCGCCGGCAACGTTCTGTGTGCAGAAAATCGTCCAGTCCTTGAGAAGGCGATGCTTGTTCTGTTTGGCGCGAGCCGTTGCTTCAGACATTCGGAAACCATTTTCCTTCTCAAAATCGCTGGCTTCGAGAACGTGCTTCTCGGGAGGAGGGAGCTTGTTATTTTTGAGAGCTGCATCAAGGTAGGTTGTTGAGACGAGTGTTGGGGCGCAGGCAAGGGCTGCGACAAATTTTTTAGTCCGGACGGGCTTCGGGGCGCAAACGAGGTCGACTTTCTTGAAGTCGTCGGTGATGAAGAGGCCCAGTTCTCGGAGCTTTGCTTTATCTTTGGATGCCTTCTCATCGTTGTTCGTCCATCGCTCGTCCTTTGAGACCAGCATGCGGAACTTGATGGGCGTGAGTTTATCCTTCTTCGCCCTCTTGTTCCTGGCTGGGGCCTCAGTAACCTCTTCTTCACTCGCTTCGTCCTCTTCAACCTCGTCAATCGACCGCTTACTCGAGGTAGAGTCCCGGCCCCTAGGTTTCTTGGCCTGCTGCTCTTCGACCTCGTCATCTGTGCGTCGCCGGCCGCCGTGGATTACACCGCCCTTACGCTTCATCTCCTTCTCAAATTTGGCGATGTCGGGGGCTGCATCGTGCATCTTTGCTAATGCTCTGTCCTTGGCTCCGCGACTGCCAGGTGTGTAATTCTCCTTTTCTTCCAAGTGCCGCGCTGGTAGTGGTGTCTTTGCGTCACCGCCTGACTTCGTTCGCTTTCCCTTGTCTGCCGCCGGAGACTTGTGAGGCTGTACATCACCGCCGATCATGTTCGGTGGTACACTCGACGCCGGAACTGTATTCGATTGTGGCGGTGGCTTGAAATTGGTGAGCTTGCGGTTCTTGGCAAAGTACGTCTTCTCTACAGCATCGGGATCGAGCTCAGTCTGGCCAAGTATTTCTCCCAAATTTGTCCGTGGTGGGAAATATACATAGCGTGCGTCGGTGCTGGGCATCTTCTTGCACTTTGCGTAGCTCTCCTCCAACCATAGATGGTTGAGGACCATGACGCCCCACTCAGCTGCTGCTTCGCACTTCTCGCTGTTCTTGTGTGCAGTGATGAGGTGCGTGTTATCCTGCTTGAACGTCTTCGTAAACTCTGCGCCAGTAGCCTTGATTAAATTCTCCAGGTACACTCGTGCCTCACCTGTGTAGCTTGATATGCTGATCTTGTATTTTTCGAAGCCAGGTATCCCGTCCTTTGGTCGTGGGTAGTGCATCATGCGTCGCATTGGATTGGTCCAGACGTTGTGTGTAATGAGATAGTACAGCCAGCTCAAGTTGCCGACATCTCTCCCGTCTTGCGATGCTTTGATGTAGTCTGCTCCGGTCCGAAAAGTGCAGACATATATATCGGCCTGTTCCACTTTGCTGACAACATCTCCACCACCAGCCTTGATCATTCCAGTGATTATGTCCTTAAGCTTGGTTCCGATGCTAAGATCGTCGCCGAGCTTTACTTTCTTTCCTGCAAAAGCCTTGATCGCGCGTGGCGGTTCAAGATGTGCCGTGTGTACTGGTGGTTTGGGCTCGTTGGTCGGGTCTGGGCTGGTTGCGTCGCGGATCTGCTGGCTCGTTCGCGCGGCAGGAATAGGGGCGACATCGATTTGATTTAGGATCTCGGGATCAGGTAGCGTGTACGGTCGTTCTGATATCCGGCGGCCGACTTTGAGGCAGTCGTCGAACCAGTGAGGCAGGACGATCAAGCATTGTAGCCTTTTACTGATCGCAAGCTGGCAGCGCTCCTCGCTCAAGTCGAGCGCAATGAGATGTGTGACCAGTTTCGACAATGCTGGCGCAATCTGCCCTCCCATGGCCAGCACACCACCCTCGATAGCCTCTTTGTCTCCGGTGGGAATATCTCCACAGCATATGACGACATCGTTCATGAAGAGTGCAGGGTCCGGGCTGTATGTTCGCGGGTTCTTCATCTTGCCCGTCTTCAGCGAGGCTGCCACCCAAGTTGGCTTGACGATGTGTATCATGAGATCGAGCGCGCGGTAGTAGTCGGGGAAGTCTGAGGTTTCCGAGATGATGTATGTGATTTCCTCGAGTCGATCGATGCGTCCAACAGAAGGGTCGAAGCGAATTATGGTACCGCGCTCGCCGGCGATCTCTTCTCGCAACTGCAGAACGCGTCAGTTATATTTCTAAGTGTTCGCGACACGTCACATACTTTGTCCAATTGACTGTCTGATAGTCCACTGGGAATAATTATGAAGCTTTGCTCCTCAAAAAGAGCCTGAGAGCCCTCCATCATAGTCGTGTCCTCCATCATGGCATGTGGAGTAGAGTTGGTCGTGTGGTGGGGTGGGACTCGAGGAACTGTTGTGCTCCCGCGTTCCGAAGCAGCGGCGCGTAGTCGCGATTTCCCAGTCGCGTCGCTCACGTGACGTGCCCCACGGACCGAGTGCTTGGTTCTGGAATGCCTTTCGTTTCACTGGTGTGAACCTTGTGCAGGCTGCCTCTCATTTCCAATAGTTATGCATAGTTTACGCGCTCCCCATGGCGTGGTCGAATTATGCCGTGCCATGAAGTCCACAGTACAGCGATGTACGAAGTATTGGGCAAGTCTTAGATCCGTGGACCTCGGCAATTCATCACGATGCTTGCCAAGAACACCACGCATCGCGAAGAGGACGTCTTGCGCCGAACACCATCTTACACTCCAGTGATCCAATAGAATTTTCTTCTTCCAGGTCGCATTCCCGCATTTCTGCCGGCTTCATCGACACCTGGGCATATATCACCGGCTTACGCTCAGCCTTATCAGAGAGCAGCATGTCTTCACAATACTTCCGGACACAGGAGCATAAGGTAGAAAGCTCACATATCCGTGGCTTTCCCAGAGCCACTTCCACCACCCAAGAAGATGTCTTGTACATGGCAGTGAAACAGTACACTCCGCTCAGCAATACTCAGCCAAAGCCTGGAGACATCACAATCATCGCTGGACACGCGAACGGATTCCCAAAAGAGCTATATGAACCTTTATGGGATGAACTGTTGAAGAGATGTGAGCAGTTTGGATTTGGTATCAGGGGAATCTGGATAGCAGATGTCGTGCACCAAGGCTGGAGTAGCGTTCTGAACGAGGATAAGCTGGGCAATGACCGTACGCTGAAAGTATCGCAAAGCTTGGACAAATACTAATATCACATAGCTGCATGGCTAGATCACAGTCGCGATCTTCTCAACATTGTCAACATCTTCCGCGATCAGATGCCCCGTCCCATAGTCGGCGTAGGCCACAGCATGGGCGGCTGCCAACTCGCCAACCTCGCTCTCCTGCATCCCCGCCTCTTCGAGACCCTCATCCTCGTCGACCCCGTTATCCAAGGCAAAGTCTCCCTTATCGGTAACGTCTCACCAGCCTTTGCATCCGCCAAGCGCCGCGAGCGCTGGCCCTCGCGCGAAGAAGCCGCCAAGAGCTTCAAGAAGTCTAAATTCTACCAAACCTGGGATCCACGCGTACTTGACCGCTGGATCCAATTCGGGCTGCGTGACGTCCCCACCAAACTCTTCCCCGACGCAAAAGCACCAGAAGTAACCTTGACGACGACAAAGCACCAAGAAGTCATGACCTTCCTGCGCCCGAACTTCGCTGCTCAACCAGGCGATAAGGACGTCTCATCTGCAGAATTTACGCTGAGTAACCCCAAAGTCAACCGTCGAACACATACAGACATCACGCCCGATGCAGACCCTCAAGCGCCATTTTACCGCGGCGAAAGCACCATTGTATACAACCAACTCCCCTCAATCCGCCCCTCGGTCTTCTACATCTTCGGCGAACTATCCTTCCTCACCAACGACGCCATCATTGAAGACAAGATGCGCCTGACTGGCTCGGGTGTCGGCGGTTCGGGTGGCTGCGCCGAAGGCCGCGTCGACAACGTCACGGTGATGGGCGCGGGGCATTTGATTCCCATGGAGAAGGTCGAGGAGAGCGCGGAGCATATTGGGAAGTGGATCAAGAAGGATCTTGCGAGATTTTGGGATTGGGAAAAGAAGACGGAGGAGGAGTGGGGTGCGAAGAAGGGGATTGAGAGGAGTGTGCTGAGTCCGAGGTTTATGGAGGAGTTGAATGTGCTTATGAAGCCGCTTATGAAGCCGAAGGAGAAGAAGGAATCGAAGTTGTAGGAAGAGTGTTGCTGGATGGTGGTGTTGTGTGGAGCATGAAGCGGCGTGGAAGTTGTGTGCTTGATTGGAGTTGTATTTTTTTCGTTGGCTGAGGATACCGATATACAGTCATCACATTGCCATGAGCCATCAGGGAGACTTGGTACCTTCCTAATGTAGTAACATTTTTTCGGTGTCGATTACTGCTAAATTCCAGTGAAAGTGACACCCTACAGAACCATCCTAACCAGCTAGGGGTTCTCGTAAAGAACTCTGATAGCTAAAGACCTGGTACCTTCCTAATGCAGCAACTTTTTTCAGCATCGATTGCAGTGAAATTTCAGTGAAAGTAATATCTTCAAAATCACCATGAACAGTTAGGAATTCTTGCTAGAGCTCTGGTAGCGAAAGGCTTGGTACCTTCCTAATACGGCAACGACTTTTCAGTATCCATTGCAGTAAAATCCAAGTGAAAATAAAAATCAGTAAGAAGAGCTAGAGACTCTTCTAGAGAGCCGAGGTCATGCTACGTCAGAGTTGCCGATACCGAGCTACTAAACACTCACTTCCTCACCAACACGTGAATAGTTAGTTGCCTTGTTAGGAAATTCTGCGCATAGCTGTGGATTGTAGTAGAGTTACCCGAGGTCAGTGTGCACGTGTTATCGGCTATGACAGCGATTACCGATGGCAATGAGAAGGCAGTGAGAAGAGGACGTGCATTTACTCTGATATCTGACAGTAGATAATAGCTCTAATAGGCGATTGACTCGGTACTATTACCTACTGTAATCTATGCTAAGGGTGGAATACTTGAGCCGATAAGAGTAAAATCTACCTACTGTTCAGCGTTCACTCTTTCAGTACTACACCCTAACGTCTAGACTCTAGCCCATATATAATTTCGTCTAAGCTCCCATCTCTGCCGAATGGTTCAACCACTCGGCGACGAATTATTCGAACCACGTTTGGTCGCGGACGAGCTCGGTGCGCAAGTTTCACTAGAGTAAAGAGACATATTGATGATTTCTGGATGAATAGTGAGTCTTAGTGAGAGGGAGGGAATGATGGCGATAAAATATTCTAGGCCAACGCCTCGCACGTTCCACTGCTAACACGACATCCGCAGGTTTGCGTTGCGCATAACTCAGTTCGCCTTTGACTTCTTTCTTGATTGCTAATTCCTGTTATTCAACACTACATCAATAACAAATGTGCCAACAAATAAGGTACGTAGGACGCGTCCCCGTTTTTGCTGTTTGCGCCGCTGTACAAAAAAAGACAGGATGCAGTCATACAGCTTCAGCCCTCCCTCAAATCCAAAAAAAGGCAAAAATTAATACCCAGACAAGGCTCCGAATCGAACCCTCGCCCACCGACTATATTGTAATTACCCTGCACAAGAATGTGTAGCCCTCGTTCCCTCTAGTTCGGTGCCCACCTGATCGCGCCAACTTGTTTGTTGATGAGAGGAGGCAGAGGTAAGTTGGATATATAGTGAGGGGGTTGCAGGGTAAGGGTAGAAGTGGAGGTTAAAAGGGGCGGGTGTGGATTATAATTTTTTAACAGGTGAAAGAGTACTAATATGAGAGTTCTGATATAGCCTGGAGTGATTATAGCTCAATGCGGCATCAGTCAATACAGATACAGTTCAGGAGTGCGAGGAGCATTATCAACAGAAACATACGGTGTGGTAAGAATATGAAACTTGGATTTGAAGACAAGTGAACTCCAGCCCAATGCAAGTTGATACTGTGCGTCCTATATGCAACCGCTGATCAAGCACTATTTCATGCTAACATCGGGAAACAACACATGAATCATCTCGTCCAAAAGCGTGAAAGCGAGGTGCGTACTGACAAGTTATTAGCTTTCTGCACACTCATCAATCAAACAAGGGTGACTCACTTCAATCGCGAATTGTTTAGCGTGCCCTCCAACTTTCTTGCCGCAATCTGCGCGTTTTGTCGCCCAACCACGCTACTCGCCAGCTCAGGTACCAACGTGTTCAGTACAGTGGCGGCCTCTTTCCTACTCTTCGCCCTCTGTTGTGGTGTTCTCTCGACACTCTGCTTCAACCTGCCGTTTGGCCACATGGAGTCCTTGAGCGCATCGACGTAGCCTGAAATGTTGTTTTCTGAGAGTAGACTGTCGAAACTCTCGCGGACCTTGCGCTCAATGGTGCCACCGAGGAGCTGATGTAGAACAACGATTACGGCGCGCCCGCGAAGCCAATTGTTCTCGCGATTCAGCTCAAACGTCTCGAGGAATAAGTCCGTGATTGGCTTGACGAAGGGTGGTAATTCTTGCTTTTCGAAAGCCAACAATTCGGCCTCTGCTTCAGCATCGGTGTTAGGCTCGACGCCAAGCACACCAGAGGAAGCAAGACTGCCAGGCTGAGTCCCAGCCATGGCGGAGTTCGAACTGGCGAGCTGGGTGGTTGCAGCCGATATGAGATTTTGTCCTGCGACGGAGAGCTGATCGAGAACAGGAATATTACCGAGAAATTCCTCCATACCATCTGCCACTGAATTGTATATACGTGAAACGAAATCATTAGAGTTCAAATCTTGGTTACGTAGGGCATCCGCAGGGTTGATAGTGGCCTGTGACAAGAAAGCACGAAGCTCACGACTACGACAGACAGTCGGTATCAGCAGAAGTTCCTACAGCACACGTATCAGATTTGGCCCATACGTCATAGTTTGAACTGCTACTCACTCGTAGATACTTCTCAAGACCAATCCTACGCTTGTGTAGAAAGTCTTTCTGGAGTTTGAGCATCATCTGTCGTCGTGGGAACTCAAGATTGCGCACTTGAGGGAATTTCCCACGCAGTCTCTTATTCAGATCATGAAATTCACTATATCGTCTTGAGATGACCCAAGTAGCTGCAGGCATCTGATCGCCAGCACGTCGTCTGACTTCAATGACATCTGTAATCACTGTTAGTCTATCATCTCACTGTAAACATGACACCTGTACTTACACATTGCATATTCCTTGCCGTCTTCCTCAGTGCCGACCATGATAGATTGGATGAAAACAGTTGCCCGCCCGTATAGGCTGTTATCGCTCTCTTGTACAATATACTGCTGGCGTTGCAGTTCCTTCCTTTGTATCTCCCGCTGCAGGCTAGCTTTTGACTTGCGCAAGATTCTCAACTCGGCCGCGTTGTTCGTGAGCTCCGCCTTAGTTGTCAACGAATCAACAATGGATTCCTGGCTGACCAGACGCTCAATGTCAGCGGTGAGCGCATCAATAGCTTCAGCAAGACCCAGGTCACCAGGGGCAGCCTCGTGTATCTCATCGTCCTCGGCCTTGTTTCGGGGAGCTGGGTCATCGATCTCATCTTCTAGGAACTTTTCCTCGTCTCCAAAAAGATCGTCATTGAAGACACCGCGAGTCTTTGGTTCTCCCACAAGACCCAGCGACGCTATGCTTGGCTTACTCTTGCCTTGTTGCAAAAGTGGATTTGGCGAGAGGGCTCTTTGCTGCACTTGGGGATTTGGCGACAGAGCTCTTGGTAAATCCATAGAACCCCTTTGCGAATCATTATCGAGAAGTGCGCTGCTCGGTCCTTCAAAGAATATGGAGCCTTCAGGTTCGGCACCCATGATGTCGGTTAAGGCAGCTTGCATTGCATCCACCACCTGCGAATCGTTGCCATTCGTGCGCTCTTGCCCATGATCAGAATCAATACTGGCTGTAGATTGCGCTAGCGGGTCTGCTTCATATTCATCGTCGAACAAGGCTGACCGTGGGACTGTAGGGGGGCCCGAGTCCAGAGAACGTCGCGGAGGTGGATCCATACTTCTGATTACGCCCTGACTCTTGAGATCAGAGGAGGACGCCACAGCTCTGCGCAAATCACCGTGAGGTGGCTGTACAGGTAGTGTTTGCCCGGATTGCGTGCGAGACATAGCGGGTGCTACAATGGATGGATTGTCAAGCGTGCGCGCCACTGTTGTCGTCTTTATGCCGCTGTGTCCAGCATTGGCTGCCTCATCCATCGCGAGCCACTTGTAATACAGATTGGACTTCTTAAATCTCCGAAAATACGGCTCCTGCAACTGATCGTAGGCCTCCGTCTGTGCCTCCAGAAGGGCTCTACGCGCATTATGGTACTGGGTAGGCGTTGCCGACCGTCCGGCCTTGAGAAATTCGGACACTGCCTTCCGCGCTTCGGGGAGTTTTAGTTCGGCTTTCGAGAGATATGCCTCGTAAATCTGAGCTAGATCTGTACGGTCGGCCTCGGTCCATGTCGGAAAAGAACTGATGTTCTCTGCAGGTTCATCCGTGTCCATTTCTAGTGGATTTCTGATGCCGTCCACGACCAACCAGAATTGTACAAGTCGCATTAGCTCGACCTGGTCCATGAACTCCATGAAGCACGACAGACCCGCTGCATCATACAGGACGTCTCGCAAGGACGCGTTTGCAAATCTAGACGATGTGCGCTTGTGTTTAGGCTTTTCCTGGGCGGCGACCTTCGCCCGCACCGTGCCGCCAGTGCTCAGGTTGGTGACTTTGGAGTCTAAGATCTGGCGAGCCGTTTCCAAGCGACGAAGGTATACGGGATCTTGATCCTCAAGCATTGCGTCCTTCCGCAGCTGGCTCGAGATCTCGCTGCGAAAGCGGCGGGCATCTGCGAGCGTATTGGTCTGCCGAATGGCCCGAATGAACCTCTCAAATCTCCGCTCGTTATCGCCTGGTTCTAGCTTTGGAAATTGTAGGTTCTTTGGGTTCTTCGGGGAGGGTGGTGCATGTTCGTCGAGCGCGGCTCGCAGCTTGCGGACGGTCTTCCTTTCCTGTAACAGTGTTCGACCCTATGGCTGTCAGAAACGAAGAGCCTCGCGTGTAAATCTCCTTACATATCCTTCCATGAGCTGATTCCACATGTCTGGATCAGCGAGCATCTGCATTACCGGCGACAAGACCGCGCATGCCACAATCTCCTTGATCAGAACATTGACCGCAGGGCTGGTGCACATGCTAGGGGCCATGATCTTGGGCAGCAATCGAGCAACGATATGACGAAGATGTTGTTGCTGAACAGGTTTTGTGTTCGAGTACGCCAGTGAAGCTGCGGGATGTAGGCGTCCATCTTTGTACTTGGCTGCAATGGCTACATCAAGCTCCTCCGAGTCTGTGATGTTGCGGGACAGCTTGCGCCCACGGACAATGCGCTCGGCGTCATATGATGCTCGCAGATGCTCGGTTATGATGGGCATCATGCGTGAAACTACAGTCTCGACCATGTCAACTGCCAGTATGCGATCCCGTAATTCGCCCATTGTTGCCCGCACCGCGTTGTCGACCTCGTTCACGAATGTGGGGCTTTTGCTAATGTTGCCATACCAGCTCTTTACAAAGTCGCGCAGTATAAGGCCTATCAGCACATCGATACTGTCCGATATGACATAGGAAGCGGGGTGTATGGGCTCCATCATGTACATGTTGCGCTTCGTCAATGCCTCGCGCTCAGCTTTCCACTTCTCTGGCGCCACAAATGCAAGGTGGCGCGGCCCATAATTGACCCCTCCTCCGTTGGGTAGCGCGACTGGCCATGATGTCGTGAGTATCAGCCATGCTGCGAGGGCGAAGGTTGCGAGGACTCCGGTGACGAAGGCGTAGGGCAGATAGTGCAGCTTCGGCTGCCAGTGGGTCAAGTAGCCCCAGGCAATGAAGATGGCGACGCAGGCGAGAATCACATCTCTGCGCTTCAAGGCCATAATCGTGCGGGCAGCGCCCGTTCCGGCATCTTGGGTTTGCTATGTCGAGGTGCGAGAGACGGGCCTTGGTGGGTGTTCGCGAAGTCCGAGCTTGGACCCTTGCTGACGTCGATCACGATTCATTCGCATGCATATTGGAAGCATAGTTCCGCGGACTGAGAACATGGTTATTATTTGGGTATGTGTAGGAAATGCTACATGATCGCACGTCGTCTCCCAAGTCAACCTGGATATCGTACAGTTGATGCTGACAGTTTTCAAGCCTAGCTTGTTGCAAACGCCCATCCTAACTCCGTTATTGATGCGAAGTGCCAACTCTATGGAACTAAAACTTCTGTCGACCAAGCGTTGGCTTCCAGTCTAATGGATGTGTTTCCTCTGTGGCGTCTTCGTCCTCCTTCCAAACACGAATAGTCTTGTCGATGTGGCCTGTGATCAACCTGAGTCCGGTTCGGTCGAAGGTCGAGGTTAGAATGCCTGCTTCTGCGCTGAGCGAGCCAGGCTGCACCACAGATTCGGAGTTCTCAAATTGGTGGCCGGTCTTCCAGTCATAAAAGGTTGCGCTACCGTCGTCTCCTCCGGCAAACATGACATTGTCCTCGTTGACCGAGAGCGTGTTGATAATGCTATTGACCGGCTGGAAGTTGAGCATGAAATCACCGCGTGGGCACATCCATTGTTTTATACTCTGAGATGAACCGCTCGCGAATGTGTATTCGGTGGGATGTATGGCCAGAGAGCGGATGCTCTTTTTGTGATGTGTTAAGACTGTCTGGGTTTTGCCCGCGGCCAAGTCCCATAGCCGTACAGTGGACTGCAATTTATATCAGCAAAAAGACTCGAGAGAAGCGAATTGTGATAACTTACGTCCATGCTTCCTGTTATAACTTGAGGGTCACCCTCCTGACACTTGATGCTGCTAATAGTGCCTTTGTGACCACCTAGTACGTGCACGTTGGTCCTAGTCCTCATATCCCAGACTCTTGCAACACCATCTCGACCTCCAGTTACAAGAACATCCAGTGTGGGATGTAGGGACAAGCTATAGACGCCAGACAAATGTCCGTGGTAATGACGGATGACCTTATTCGTCTCCAGGTCCCAGCACTTGACCATCTTGTCTTCACCACAACTGAAGAGATACGGGTGGCGAGGCGAGACTTCAACGCCGCGCACGGAGGATATGTGTCCGGTGAGCGTGATCTTGAGCTCTCCGGTTGCCAAGTTCCAGAGCTTGATTGTGCGATCCCCGGCTCCCGATACGAAGAACTGGTTGTCCGGGTCGACACAGAGCGAGCGCACCCAGCCCAGGTGGCCGGCCATGACACGAGAGACCTTCCAAGGTCTATGCCACTCTGGCCGGGCCTGTCTGACGGTGTCTTTCCGCACGAGTGCGCTGGATGGCGTGTCCCTCATTGGAGTGGGTCCTGTTGCATTCGGCGCAGCGCCCTTGCCTCCAGCTCGCAATGCCAATTGCATTGACTGTGAATCCCGTGCCTTGTCGGCCCTTTCTGATGCGCTCTCAATTATTTTCTGCATCTTGGGGTCTGACGCCTTTTCCTCTGCATTCTGACTCTTGATCTTCTTACGTCGCTCGGCTGCTGTTGTTGCGGCAGCTGCCATCTTCGCCGCAAGAGCTGGGGGAAGCTCTCGCACGTGCTCGTATTCATTGCGTATTCGGGTTGCGACGTTGACTTGGTCTGCGGCGGAAGAAGGCGAGGCGGTAGAGGGTGTGATGGTGAAGGCAGGATTGGCAGCGTGATCAAGAGCCGTGGACGACGCGAAATCGGCAGCGAAGAGCTCCCGCGTGCGCTTTGCAGAGGTGCGCACAAGTTGCTCGACTGAGCTTGGTGGATGCGCCGCAGCTATTTCCGCCATCTTGTTCAGTCGCTGGGACCGAAGGGCTTATGGAGCCTTCGCACGTACAGTTTAGATGCGAGCTCGATGTAGACGGTGACGGGATTTACGTGTTGTGGTGGTGAGGTTGGACCCAGAAGCGATTCATAGTCGGTTTGCTTCGCGACAGCACGAGAGGATTGAACATATTCCTTAGCGCGACTTGAACGCCAAGATATCCTTATCGGCTTATCAGCGGAGTGCCCCTTCATCTTGACCTGCTCTTCCCTCTCCAACTCTCAACCATTTCATAGAGGCCGGATCGAATTTCACTACCGAGGCAGGAAATTGCTCCAAGCCATCTGCGCCTTTGCTCCTTACTCGCACCACGCGGTTGATTAGCGCCCATTACAATTGCTGCACATGGATCCTGCAGCAATGATCGACCTGCGAAATACATACACCGTGAAGTCATGCCCTTCTTACGTTAGTAAGGCTGGGCATACGTTGAATCGCTACTGGATGGCATATTGAGAATACGGCAAAAACTACCAAGCTCTACTTTTGGAGTCCCTCTCTCAGCCGACGATGCTACCGGCCATGGTCGACCGTCCAGATCCATCACGGCACGATCGCGACTCGACTTCCATCGCCAACTACCGCTAACTAAGAGCCTTTTCGTTCCATTAATCGCCTCAATTGACTTTGTCACGCGCGCTGTGCAGAAAGTGGTTTCTTCACATCGACGATCTTCGAGCTGCACACCAGGCGCATGTCGCATTGTGACCTTACCCAAACTAACAGGGGGGCGATGATCGAAATATTGGACATCTTGCTTGCCTTACCACAGGACTCAGCACGGCGGGGATGCTGCGATGTGCGAGCACATGCTGCCGAGGAACGTGCAGTCAAGATGCCGAGCCGTCACCAGAACTTGTTGGCTGTACGGGCATGACGCAGGTCCCGGCCATGGACAAGGACCGACCATCATTTGCGGATATACCAGGAAGGCCACAATGCGCAGCCTTGCACGGTCTGCCGACTCTACTAATTGATTTCTGTCTACACAAATGCAGGTACAGATGCGGCTGACAATGGCGGCCGCCAACCTGCAAGCTTCACTTGGGCAGGTGCAGGCGGTGTTATAGTTCCCGTCCGGACGGCGCTTCCGAGTAACCAACTTTCCAAGGTTGGTCAATTTGCGCCATGTCCAGGAAAGAGATAGTCGCGAAGCACGAGCAGGCATTGCACCGGGACTGTGTCCAGAAAGAGATGGAGGATTGCGGGGAAGGCATCGCAACACAAACGATCGATGACCCTGAAGTGGGTGTTTGCCTTCGTCACCGCCCATTGAACAGCCACGAGAATATGAATATGCGTAATTACACCTTTCCTTTTGAGGATGCACACGTACGCTCATCAAAGAGTAGAATGCCACTAGTGCAAGACAACTCACAAGTTCCGCGTGCACTTGCTGTCCTCCCCAGATTTTCCGACGCACTTACTCAGATAGGCTGGCCTCCGTCTCCACATGAGACGATCCGCGCCCCAATGCACAAAAGCTTGTGGCTTACGCGCACGGTCTTGGCGTCTTAACCAGATGTCACTCATTGCATTCGAATGCTCGCCTCTTCCGCCTCAGCCGTGCCCAATCACAGTCAGCGACTTCATTGTCTGCATGTCGCTTTCTTCCAACCACTGCAGCCCTTGCCTGTGCCGCAGGGGCTCTATGAGGCTGGGCTTGTCCGTAGTTGGCAATTTCTCCTTGTCATCCTCGATCTCATTCGCAAAGACAGGGTGTGTCAACCATTAAATCACCGCGGCTGCTCGGGCCTCAAGAGGGCGGTAGCACCCCATCCAGTCGCTTCCCCAGACGGAGCAATGAAGATCTGGACAATCCCAGGCCGCTGCATGTGATGGATGACGGCAAGGTGGAGCGATCCCTGCTATGAATTGGTCCAGCGCAGTCCTTTGTTCATATAAAGCACCCGCGACAGCCCGCTTAGGATTGCAACAACACTGTCACTTTTGCATCCAGAAGAAGAAATACCAGAACTTTCACTTCCTCCACTTAATCACCGACAACAACACTTCAGTCAAAATGAAGACCTTCACCATCGCTTCCATCATTGCTCTGGCTTCGCTCGGGTCTGCCCAGCTCGACAACATCCCCTCTTGCGCTGTAGGTCATCCACTTGATCAAACTTAGGTTCAGTACTAACAAGCAACAGTTGTCCTGCTTCATCGGTCCCCTCGGATCTGACGGCTGTGCGTCTCTCACCGACTTCAAGTGTCATTGCCAGAAGGGTGCCCAGCTGCTTTCCAGTGTGCAACCCTGTGTCCAGGGCGCATGTTCAGCCTCTGACCAAGCCTCTACCATTGCGGCTGTTCAGAAGACCTGCCAGGATGCTGGTGCCCCCATTGAAATCCCTGGGGCCGGAGCCGTTTCTTCTGCCGTAGCGAGTGTTTCTTCCGCTGCTCAATCCGCCATCTCTTCCAAGGCCCAGGAGGTCTCCAGCATTGCCGGCGCTGTTTCCTCAGCACTTGCTTCCGCCACTTCGGCGGTTGGGTCCAAGGTTTCTTCTGGAGTCGCGGGGGCTACAAGTGCTCTTTTGCCTTCTGCCCCGTCTTCTTCTCCTTCACAGTTCACCGGTGGGGCCCCCCTTCCAACCCAGGCTGCTGGTCTTCTCGGTGCAGCTGCGTTGGCCATGCTCGCCCTGTAAACTCGATGCTCTGGGATGCTTTAAGTGGGTCGTGGCCTGACGATAATGAGTTGGATGTGGTCATGGATGATGGGAAGAGGAGACATAGTCTTGGGCATTTGTACAATACGAAAAGTGAACTTGACGTAGGCAATTAATACAGGATCGTCGAGCTAGCCGTCAGAAATAGCCTTGCTTTGTGTGACTTAGTGAAAAAGGAATCGTGATGATCGAAATTACTTTTGGGTCACTGAGTCTACGGCAATCTATCATCTGTGAGCAAAGTCGAACGTTGACATGCAATGGCCTGAAGCTATGCAAAGTATTCCTAGGGTTCGAGTTCGACGGCAAGGCCCTATGTATAACTTCAGGCTATTCCAACGGATGGGCTGCCTTCTGTTGCTCTGTGGCCGCTTTTCGACGTATTTGAACAATCTGCAAGTCTAATCTTCCTGGACCATTACGTTCATATACAACCATGTTCCACTCTTCTTCGATTCATTGGGCCGAGGGCTGAGGGCTTGCGCAGGTAGTCTACATTGGGTATACCAAGGATACACGACAGGAGCACGGGCCATTCTCATGTTCCTCTTCCTTGTGTTTGCTTGATCATGAACACTGTTTTTTCACTTTGCTCCATCCAAAGCGCGACCTGCTTCAGTCACGGAGTCACAGAATGATATACCAAGTCTAGCAAGGGAGTCTGTCTCTCTCCGCAACGATGTCAAAGAGCTCGGGCTTGAGAGGACGAGGTTGGAGGAGAAGCTCTGAGAGGCTAGGTCTGCTTCACAAACAAAAGACAAGCATATGCCGACTGTCTCAGAGCTTTGATCACATACCAACCGTTCATAGTGAGCTGGACAGAGAAATCATGGAACAGGCGCGTACCAATGGACGCCGGGTCGTTGAAGCCATGCACGACTCACTGCCTCATGAGCTCTGCGAATACATCTACTCGTATCTCGTCCCTCGGGGTGTCGAACAGAATAAGTCTGACGTATTCTCGAAAGACTTCCCTCAGGTTCTGAGCAACGGTGGACTTTATGATGGCTTTAACTTCAACCCGGGAAGATCTTATACGCCGTCTCTTCCACCACCACCATCCGCACGTTGAAAATGGACATCCTCCTGAATATATCAAACCAGACTGTCGGGTCTTCCATCAGTGATAGGGCCGCTATTGAAGCTGCGAAGAAGTATCACCGCCACAACACCTTCTCAGTTCAGTTGTATTGTGAGAAGGTAAGTCATAAAGAGACGAAGAAGTAAGGGACAATATTAATTATTCACAGTTCAGTCAGGGGTGTCCGCTCGTACGTCTCCTCACAGAAGATCGCTTCTCGGCCGACGTGAAGCCTTTTACCCAGATACGCAAGCTATGTCTCAGGATACCCGCCGAAGGCTGCACTGCTCCCATGAGGCATAAACCTAGTAATCACTCTGACGGGCTCCAACACCTTGCCGAGTACAGAGATGCACTTGCCAGAAATCTCGCCCTGTTGCCATTGAAGAACTGGCGCAAAACTGAAATCACATTCTTGATTATGCCTGGGTCAGGCATTTTCATGAACGAAGATGGGCACCATGAGTTTTATTTTCTCAACATGTTGTCGGCGATTCGAAACATCGTGTACGATCTCCGAGAACATGGCAGCGAAGTTAAAATCTGCGCGATGATGCGTATGGGTGAGAGGGTGGATGTGTCACAGCTGCTCCTATTGAGTAGTGAGGAGTGGCGGAAGGTTTGTTGCACTAAACTTTTATGTTCTTCGTTATGCTGACCGTATGTTAGGACTATTACAGCTAAACTGAATCGTGGGAAGAGCTGTATATTCACTACGAGCGCGCTACAGAGCCAAAGCTCAAGCGATACCGGCAGCACTGGGGCTATGATTCCTTTGACGACCTGGTGGTTCATCCTAGCTTGGCAAACACGCCTGTGTAACCGCTACCTCTTTCACCAGAATATCTGCTACAAGTATCGTCAGGGTCGACGATGAATTTTGGCTCAGAATAGGCTCCCATTATTGCGGCTTATCTGGTCAGATTCTTTACAAGCCTTGGAAGGCGAGACTAGAATCTCTTTTCGGTTTACATGTACCTTATATGCATCTATTTGCTATGCAAGAATCTGCACCTTAGCATCAGCCTTTCCATGTTCTTTCTCTTTGCATATCTCGCGATGAATGGGAAGACTAACGCGGTCAAGGGCGTGCTGTCTATTGCCTAGGCGGTCTTGCTCTCGACCTTTGCACTGCTCAAGCGCAGACACGCTCCTCGAATTCAAAGCCTGCAACGGCATCAGACTGAAAAACTATACCAATTCACCTTATCTTTTTACCTCTGATAAAGCATTGACCGCGTGTACAGGCTACGAGTCGTTTTATCTAAGCCTTCGTCGGTTATATTTTCGACTGCTTCATGAAGCGCAGCATCTACTTCGCTCAGGGTTCATTTCGACTTTTGCAAAGACTTCACCCATCTCCTTATTAAAAAGAATTGATATCGTATGCAAAAAGTGTGCAAATTTCCATACGTGTTGTGTGGTACGTTGTTGGGTCATAGATACAATACCATGGTACCCTAAGCTAACGCGCCCAAAAAGCTGTTTACCTCAGCACAATTTCTTCCACCTACAACTGTGGCAATGCTTTCTTTCTTCCAACTTACATAGCAATACTAGACCCCGAAACGAGATGGACTCTACGGCCAAAACCAGCTCGGAAGCTGAGTTGTGCGAGTGCGTATTGCTTTTGTGCCAAACAAGACTGACTTGCTAATCCGAAATAGACTTTACGAAAAGCACCTCTCTTTTTTGGCAAGCTTCAATGACGTGAAAGCCGTAAGCCGCGAGTTCGAGGAAGCTGTTGTGCGGCAGTCAAAGGCCAGTTGCCTTGAAATCTCCGCAAAGCTCACCCAGCTGCCTCGCGAATTGCGCGACATCATCTATAGTTACGTGCTGGAAGAACAGCCTTGCGATCGCCCGTTGGCTCACTTCTTTCCCGAGGATCTCGTCCCGCCCCCGTCGTGTTGCAGCCCATCTACCCTGTCGTCAATATGTCCATGCTCGACTGGCCTTGCCCATTTCCTCAATCCAGAGGTTTTGGGCAAAACTACTACCCTGGAAATTCTGGATGCGTTCAAGACCGATATACGAGCGAAACAAGGGCGAAGATACGGCCCTGAATATTCTCTACATTGGAGCGAACTCGCGCCTTTCGCAAACCGCGAGCTGTTTCATCTTGGCACCACGCTGCACGACCTGTGCGAAGACATGCGTCTCAGTGTGCGACTCAACTTCGCTGATACGCGGACGGAAAAGAGATATACGGAAAGGCTTGAGATTGGGCTCTCGACTGCTACAGATGATAAGCTACAGTCAGCTGTACAAGCTCTATCTACATTGCGGTCAGGAAAGCCACGTCAAATCACATTCGCGTTCAGCGACGAGGCGTTACAAGAGCCCCCAAAGAACATGGATCACGTCTTTCGTGCGCTGGGCGTTCCTTTTCGAGAACTCAAATCGTCGGGCTTTGATGTGCGCCTGACTTGCAACAGCGGCGACCGGAGTCGGTGCTGGG
Source organism: Parastagonospora avenae f. sp. tritici 18332-5 (assembly GCA_022559985.1). Lineage (NCBI taxonomy): Eukaryota > Fungi > Ascomycota > Dothideomycetes > Pleosporales > Phaeosphaeriaceae > Parastagonospora > Parastagonospora avenae. The sequence goes on from JAFJTR010000088.1 coordinate 22,265, forward strand.
ATGGCTTTGAGCAATGGGATCTGAGTTCGATTACTGGAGCGACCCTTTCCACAAGCCATGGACCTGGACGCCGAGAGACTGGTCAGTCAGCTTCGCCATGACGAATTACCAATTCCAGCCTTCGAGTATGGGGGGCGGTAGCTATACGCCAAATCCTCATGGGCCAGTTAACAAGCTGCTCAGTGACTTCAGGAAGAAGTTGCCGGTCTGGGAGAGCATTCGTCGCGAGCTGTACCAGACGTTCGTGGAGATCTATGAGGCTGCCAAATTGGTAGATAGAGGAGATGGTGAGATGTTTGTGGACTGTGGTTGTGAGGCGGATAGACACATGTGCTGTGACTACTACCTATGCGGCGCACACGGCGGCTAGGATGAGGACGGTAATGGGCCAAACACTTATTGTTACAAGTGTCCTGGAGTTCAGTCTGTCCGATAGGGCAGTATTGGTAACTGCCATGAAACACATTCTTGAGAAGTGCTTTAGTTCACCGACAAGGCAGAGTTAACGATGCTTTGTTGCCTAGACATGCTTTGACTTGGTTTGTGATGCAATTTGACACAGAAAAGTTGCTTACGACTGATTGAGATGACTGAAGACTGCGCACCGGTGCCCCTACAACGTCTTGTCCTTCGCGTAGCCGAAGTCTCCGTACTCTCGTGGCCAACCCTCTACATCTGCATGCATGAGAAGGAGGCGGTTGGAGCGATCAAGAGGTCATACCGCGCCGCAAATAATTTAGTCGCTGGACATTGATTTTACTTGGAATCGACTGAAGAGCAAGTTCGAGGTGCAAAACCAAAGTCCGTGGGTGGGGTTATGGTTTGCAAGCGCTTTCTCGACCTTCATGCTCAAAAGTTAGCTGGGTAGGATGGCGGCGATTATGAGTGTGCATCTGGGTAACTACCCATCAACGCCGATGTGACAAACTAGCTGCTTTTTCTCTCCAGAGGCCCTACTGCGCAATCCCTTGTACCATGGATCTCACAGCCACAAGATTAGAGTGCTGCAAGTTACCAACTGAACACATAGCCTGAAGTTGTACACGGCGTCGCTAGAATTTGGATGAGACGGCGATACTCTGTGTATAGCTTCAGGATACCAGATGGGCTGCCACCTGGCCACGTTGTTCCCTTGTTGACCTTTCGGACGAGTTGTGTCTCAATGGGCGCCATCGAATCCGATGTTGAGAGGCAGCTTTCGGCAATAAACTTCCCATAAGACAAGATCAGCATCATCAACAAGCCAGCGGGCCAGAGGAGCATTCAGCCTATTCAACTTCGTCGCAACGTTCATGCTCTAATTGCTCGTATCTGGCGAGATGCTCACTCCACGCTTGTCAATAGTGAGTTGTTCAGCCGTTGCAGGGTAACACAGATAGCAGTCATGCTAATTACACTCAAGGTCAATCGAGTACTGCCGATATGGCCCAACCTACACCGGAGATTTTGCTCACCACATCGCTCACTGACTCAGCTGCTACAAACTCTGCGCCTGTCGCTAGTGAGTGTTCAAGAATCCCACACACACGCGATATCCATACTAATTCTGCTCAAGCTGCCGGAGTTCCTGCAACTACTGTTGGTGGAGTTTCTGCGATAACTGTTGACAAGGTTCAGCAAGTGTCATCCACCAATGCTGTCACTGAGCCTGCACCCGTCAATCGTAAGTATTGAGGCCTTCCTTGCAGCTGATTGACACGCTAATTCTGCTCAAGATGCTGCAGTTTCGCCGATTAGCAGGGCTGAACAGCGGCGAAGACGCAGAGCAAGGTTGACTATCAAGAACGCTTCAACTGAGATGTTTTCACCCGAAGCACGCACCAAGAGCATCGCAACTGCATTGCGATCAATACAACACAAATTGTTGTATGCATGTAAATCAACGCTGTCATGTCACATTGAAGGCCAACTGGGCAGTAACACAGCGTATAGCTATCCGCACTTCGCTGATGTCGTGGATATTGAGGTCAAGAGAATCATCGTGGAAGAAGTAGAGTCTCTTCTTTGCGACAAGAATGTCATTGACTTCAAGTCACAACCTTCACTACCGGTCGCCACTTCACTCCCCGCTCCACTACCGATTACAAGCAACGAAGATCTTACTGTGAATTTTGTGCTTAATCGCTCGGAACACATAGTGCTGTGCACTGCTGCAAATGCATAGATGGCGGTCACCGCGCCAAACTCCGACTCTACTACCATGGGGTTAACATGATATTCCAACCTGCGCTCTGCGAGCAAGTTCCTCCACACAGGGGAGTTCGACTTCAGTCCCTCTGATTTCGACTTCAGCCTATCAGAGTTTAGTGTCAGTCCTCTTCCGCTCCAGCAACAGCTTTCTGATGGACCTGATCAAGCCTCTCCGGTCGCGCTCCATGATGTCCAGCATCCAGCATCCGACCCATCAGAGGTTGACTTCAGTTCCTGCTCTTTCCAGCAACGGCTTTCTGGTGGACCGATCGAAGACCCTCCAATTTCTTTAGACTCTCCAGTTGTGGCGACTGATGCCGATCGTGGAGCATACAAACTTCGCCCGAAGAAATCTGATCGGATCCAGAAACAGGAACGAGTTTACATCTGTCCTGTTTGTGGTTTTAGAACCCCGAGGATAGATTCGCTGCGTCGCCATATGGCAAAGCTAGCACCTTGTCAAGCGCCTGCGAATTCCCCTGTATGGAATTGCCTCGAGTACGAATGTCTAGTTGAGGGCTGTGGGGCAAGCTACGAGCGGAAGCACTCCTGTCGGTCTCACATGAACAAGAAGCACGATCTCCGACAGTACACCTCAATATGGAAGAGAAAGAAAAGGGACACAGAGGGTCAATGGATCGTGTGATTCCTAGCCTAGAAGATCAACACGCGTGACGCGATGTACGAGGCTACGACAGACACAAGAGAAGGGACGTTCGATGCCAGAGAACAGTGCGGCGAAGAAGAGAGAGGAGAGTGCGGCCAGGAAGAAGACCTCGGTCAAAAAACAGAAGTGCAGCGCGCTCTTGTTTGCACTGCAGCACTGTTTTCGTCGTCGTCGTCGACGACGACGATATCTAGAGTGTAGTTAGAGCGATGCGATACTAACTACAGCAGTCTGCTGACAACGTTGGAATGACCAAGCTAGAGCTGCTCAGGTCCTGGACCAGAGTACAGTGATCGTCCCAAGGTTGCTGCCACCGTGGTTTCGTGTTGTCAGGAGACGGCCGCGTCGAATTGTGAAGGCATACTTGATCGCTTATGAAAGTCTACAGTGCCCGACCCAGCTTCAGTAGGACGATCTTTCCAGAAAAAGAAAACCGAAGCTCTTAAATCATAGCAGACAGTGCACGATACCTATACCTGCATGCCATACGACCCTCGTGTCGTCGAACAATGTTAGCGCCGCCCAGTGCGGGCACGGCACAAGCAGCCGACACCGAGTGCAACCTCCTTTCCCACGCACCCCAACATCGGCCCGTCCAACCTATTGCCAATCTAAACCCATGGCCCTCCCCAAAAATCATGCGAAACGGAAACAAAGAAGCAACGGCTTTCTCTCTGGTTCTGGCATCGTTGGTAACGGGCATGACATCACGCCAGTAAGGGGAGAGGGCGCGTCTGATCTCGTCTAAACGGCCTGCTTGCCTGTTCCAGCCTGCGCGCGTCTCCACTTGCAGCGCAACACTACAGCACCACAGGCAAACAATACGAAGCTGCGAAACACGCTGGCTGGCTGGTTCGATGGCTCTAGTTTTTATGTATGCCAAGCCTGCTGTGAGGTGTATTGGACGCGTCACTAGTTCTATGTTGGACACACCGGAAAGTTTTGGTTCGCGATGATACAGTAGGATGGCGGGCTTTTTTGCCCCCATCGTTATCGATATTGCATGTGGCGGGTGGAAATTAGGCTGGGGAAAGGAATGCTTGGGGAAGTGTGGTTGTGTGTTTGATGGGCCGGGTGAGGAGATGGGCGGAACCGTGGTTGTGGGACGCGGGCAGGGGGAAACACATGTGATGTGTGCAATGTGTGTGTCAAGCAAAGGGAGGTGGGAGGTGATCGTCGTCGGTTATGTCCCCATAGAAACGTGTTTTCGGTGGTGCAACCAGTGGTGCCGAAATACGATGGTTATGAAACTGGAGTGGCGCTGGGCTGCAGAGAGAGCGACAGCGACAGCGACAGCGACAATACGCATACACACTGGACTCGATTCAAAATAATGCGGTGAGGCTTGAACTGCCACTGACGCTGTCACTGTCACTGTCATCCACCTGGACAGGTGCCAGGTATGGCCATGCATACAACACATTGACCCTCATTTCGGCTGAACACGAACCAGATGGATCAAAAATTTCCACGTTTTGGGCCACCTGGAAACTTTGCCTCTCCCGGAAGACTGAGCACAGGGCATCGGAGGCTCACGCTGGCAGCTATAATTGGCGCATCTCCACAGATTTGTTCCTGTTGGGGCATGGCGGGCGTTGCCCGGGCAAGGTAGCGTAGGCGAAGACAGGGGCTGAGCTCCGATGCTTGCTTGGTGTGTGCAGTCGTGCTCGGCGACAGGAGGGATATTGACATTTGCTCCAAATAAAAGGCGCCGTATCTCCTTGCATTGGATCTTTCCTCATCCCATCACTCACTGTCCATCACTTACCGGTTCTTGACATTTACTTGTACAAGTCCTCATACAATCGCTACTCGGCAACATATACAAACACCAATCACTAAGTTTTAATCAACAACCCTCACAAACTTCAAGATGCGTGCCTCTACCTTCTTCGCTACCGCTGCTTTCGCCGTTGCTGCGTCTGCTCAGTCCTCCGTCTCGGCTGAGACTGTAAGTTCTTGACCCACCTTTGGATCAGCCATCAGATCATCATCTAACAAGCCTCCCAGTCCATCGACGCCTACCCCCAGACTTCGTTCTTGAAGCAGACCAACTCCCTGGGCGTTGTCACTGGAATCCCCAGCCAGCCTGCCGCTGCCACCAATATCCCCAACCAGCCCGCAGCCGTCACTTCGCAGCCCGCAGTCGTCACCCAACAGCCTGCGCCCGCTGACATCCCCGCCGTCGGCCCTGGTGTCCACACTCTCGTCCTCCCCGGCACGGGCTCCATGTTCAACAGCACCCGCACCGTCGTCGTCAGCGCCGACAACAGCACCACCGTACAGATCATGACCTCGACCCCCGCTGCATCAGGAACCGGTGCCGGTGCCTCAGGCTCCGGCGCGCGCCAGTCCGGCTCAGCCGCCTCTGGCACCAACGCGCCCCAGAACTCGCAGGGTGCTGCTGCCAACGTCAAGGTTGCTGCGGGTGGTGTCCTTGGCTTCGGTGCCTTCGTCGCTGCTTTCTTGTAAGCGTCGCGCTCTCTCCCACGCGTTGAGCATCGTTGTACGTTGAGAAACATGGCACAACCACGCTTTCGTGCACTCGGGTCGCCCGTGTGCTCGGGCGTCACGTGTGTGTTGGACAAAAAGGAGTAGCCGTAGTCGTTCGCATTGGTGCAACTGGCACCTCATAACGGTCCTTGAAGAGATACCTTTTGGCTTAAAACAATCGCATCGCATTGGCGTTTTATTCGGTTCCGCGCCGAATTCTGGCTGGTGGGTAATTAGTGTTAATAGCCCTTTGGCTTTGAAATGATGGAGATCTTCGATATATAGCTTGAATGAAAATGAGCAATTGAATCACAGCTACAACTACATTCCTCTTCGTCGTTGAACATAGAGTGCTTACTCCCAAGCATCGCTTGCATTCCTGAAGGAGTCGCGTCGCCTAAGTTAACCCCCGGGCGACCGATGACGCCGCCGCCGTTGACATGCAGGAGGATTGCGCTCGGTATCAGCTACCCCGCCAAACAAAACATTCCAGTCGCCCTATCCCAACTTCCTCGTGCTCGTGAAACATGGCCGCCCCTCGCTATCCCAAACACACGACGACGATACCCTACGCCGGCGCGTCGTCGAGTCCGCTGCAAACGCTCGACATATGGCTTCCGCGGCCGCTCGAGCAGTCTGACACCGACAAATCGGTGTGGATAGTGTACTCGTCTCCCAGAAAAGGTTTTATTTCAAGATATAATATCTGACTTCTGGGAAAGCTTCATCCACGGCGGCGCATGGCGCGACCCCTTACAAACCGCTGCCAACGCCAATGCCACGATTAGACATCTCTCTGCCAACCCGCCTTCTAACCTCGCGGGCATCGTGTCTCTCAACTATCGCCTCTCGCCGTACCCTTCGCACCCCACGCATCCCTCCGACGCTGCCGATCCAGATAGAAACGTCGCGCACCCCGCGCACATCAACGACCTCGCCGCCGCCGTGTCCTTCCTGCAGCGCGAATATGGGATGAAGCGCTGGATCGGGCTGGGCCATTCCTGCGGCGCTACGATGCTATGCCACTATGTGTCTGGGATGACTGGTGACATTGGGCTGGGGCCTGAGGGGATGATCTTGATTGCGGGGATATATAATATTCCGCTGTTGCTGCGGAATCATTCGCCGCCTGCGGTGCCGGAAGATGTGGCTGCGATTTACAACACGCTTATCAGCGGGGCGTTTGGGACGGATAGTAGTGTGTACCAGGGCGTGTCGCCGGTTGCGGGACGGTATGGGAAGGACGTGTGGATGGGAGGGAAGTTGGTTGTGTTGGCGCATAGTTATGATGATGAGTTGGTGGAGAGGGCACAGAGGGATGTCATGTGTGTGGCCTTTGATCGCGAGGGGTGGAGCATAGTCATGGAGGATGGAGATGAAGAAGCAAATATTGTGACTGGTAGAAGGGTGCTTGAAGTGCGGGACATAAAGGGCACGCACAACTTTGTGTGGGAGGACGGAGAGCAGAGCGCGAAGCTAATCTTGGATGCACTGCAGCGGTTGACATGATGAAGTGTTGGTTGACTAGGTATCGACATAAGAAGTGGAGTCAAAAAAGACGCTGCTTTTGGATAACACATCCCAATGGACCCAAGCTATGCATAACGCCGCTACTCGCTGGCCTATGCTGTTGTACAGCGAGAATAATATACAGTCGTGTCGTGATCAGCTCTGTTCGACTACCTCTTGTTCAGCCTCTGGTCCATGACCCTGGTGATCTCGTCCTGGACCTGGTTAGATCCACCCTCGGCATCGTGTAGTCGTTGTTGCAGCTCTGCAATCTTTTTGCTTGCCGGAGAACCCTCGACCTGCTTCCCAGACGAGTTCTTGCCCTGCGAGGCGTTGACGTTGCCGTATACGGCCATGGCGCTCGCGATCATGCCGCCAATGTCGCCAACGTTTCCGGGGACGATTACGCTTGTACCCTCCTTGGCCAGGTTTGCGAATGCGTCGACGTATTTCTCGGCCACGGACAGCGAGATGGCGTTCTGTGCGGCGTCCTCACCCTGGGCAATAGCTCGTGCAACCGCGTCGATACCGTTTGCAGTGGCGCGAGCCTTCAGCAGGATAGCCTCAGCCTCACCATTTGCCATGTTGATCTGCTCCGCCCTCAGCGCCTCGGATGCCAAGATGACGGACTGCTTCTTTCCCTCTGCGATGTTGATGGCGGATTGCCTTTGGCCTTCTGACTCGAGGATCTCAGCACGCTTCGAGCGCTCGGCCGTGACTTGACGGTGCATGGCCTCAACGACTGGCTCTGGCGCGTGAATGTCGCGGATCTCATAACGTAGGCAGGTGACACCCCAGTCTTGTGCGGCCTCGTTGATGGCGGCGGTGATGTTTGCGTTCAGGTTGGCGCGTTCCTTGAGTACGTGGTCGAGTGAAAGTTGACCGATCTCGGAGCGCATCGTGGTTTGCGCAAGCTGGGAGATGGCATATTCTGCGTCTTCAACGCCGTAGCTAGAATATGTCAGTAAGATGCTGGGGCACAAGTAAAGACTTTCCAAATGGCATACCTGGCCTTGTAGGCGTCAAACACCCTGGTGTAGAGCACACCGTCGAGCTCCAGCGTTACGTTGTCGGCCGTGATGGCACTCTGACTGGGGATCTCGATGGCATTCTCCTTCAAGCTCTTGACGTATGCGATCTTGTCAATGACTGGCACTAGGACTGCAAGACCAGGCTCCAATATCCTGTTGAACTTTCCCATACGCTCGACAACCCATGCTGTTTGTTGCGGTACGAATCGAATAATGGTGTTTGCAGGAGTGCGCTTTTGCGACGAGAAGTAGGTGGGTGGTCCATTCGAGGATGACTGTCCGCCAAAGGAGCTGAAGACGCTGGCCGGGTTGGAAGAGGCATGTGAGTTGAGCTGCGAGAAGCTGCGGGCGGACGACGTGGCCAAGGCGGTAGCGAGAGGCGATGATCTTGATATTGCGAGCGGCCGTGTGTTCCTGAGTAAGCTGGAGCCTGTCGAGGCCATCAGCCGTGTGCGCGACGCCATGTTGTGTGGTGTGTTTGGGGCGAGTGGTGATGACGAAGACGCGGAGCTCGAAGAAGTTCCGCCTAGATCGGCGGAGAGCTCCAAAGGCACTACCTAGGCCCCAGCAAAATTACTGACCGCCTTGACCGAACGATCCTAGATATATTCAAACACTTTTGCATGAGTAGAGAAAATATCTTACTACACTAAATATATTTTTAAGCATCTCTACAACTACTTAGAGAGCTTTTAAAGACTATTAGATCCCTTCGCGCATTTGCGAAGCGGACACGAATTATGACATAATCAACCCTTTTTAAACCTCAGGCTCCAACCCACTCATTTCTCTCAACCTGTATCAGAATAGTGTGGGACAATCGAAAGCGGAAGATGCTCAGCAACCGTTCTTGATTTACGGGCACCCGCTCATTTACTGTATGGATCGCTTCATCTACATTCATCTCCGCAGAGCATGGCATACCGTCCGACCCGGCAGTATTCCAACTGACAGGATTTGGTGAAAGAAGGCTTATTTACTCGATTAATATAGGGTGTACGGAGGGTACCGGTAGCGGAGTAGGGAAACGCGCAGTGGTGGTGTGCGGGAGTGAGTGGTTGTTGTGGTGTTGGGGATATCCTGTCACCAAAACCTGCGTTTTCAGCTTCTTCGAGGTCGCGCAGACCGGGAGACTCGAGAAACAGCTGATTCGGCTCCCTGACGTGTTCCCTACCCCAATCCTTTCACTAACACACACTAATTCGCTGCCTATCTAGGCATCGTTTGAATCCTTAGTATAGGTGTAAAGTCCCGCTCACCACTTCAAATGATGTCGGCCCCTTCTCTCATATCTTGACACACTCAGCCCTTGCAACTCTTCTCAACTGCGTCACCCGTAAGCAATGGCTCTTCGCAGATCCTCACGCAATGCCCCGCGCAATCAGTCATCGACCGTAGATGTCACTATATCGCACCCGAAGCGTGGGTGACACGGCTACCGCAAGCTCAAGAATGGTCTTCTCAATGTGACACCGGTCACTGGAGAGGAAGAGGAACTGTAAGCAACGCGACCAATCTTCTAGACATATCTCTAACGTGACGCAGCTGCGATCGCAACGCAAGAGAGTCGGAATTGCTCAATCTTCCGGCCGAAATCCGCGTCATGATATGGGGCTTTGCGGTCGATGATGAGGAACTCTACCTTTCTCGCAACCAAGACCCCTCGGACACCGATCACATCAAGCGCGACCTGTTCCCGCTACTGCGCGTATGTCGTCAAGTGTACTCCGAGGCCGCACTTCTACAATACTTCCAGAACCTGTTTCACTTCGAGGGCTCTGCGTCATTCTTCGCCTACACTGGCCACACTCTGCTGAAGTACGCGCACAACGTCGAAGTAGAATTGACCACATGTGTATTAACAATGGCAAAGTTTCCGCCGGCTACACTGCGCAATCTCCGCACGGTACATCTGGAACTGTTCAGATGTAATTGTCATCCGTCATGGCAGGTAACTCCCAGTGAGAGCACCATTGAGGCGTACTACAAGAATGTCTTTGCTGATCAGCGGTTCAGCTTGGAATGGGACGACAATTTCCATTGCCGGGATTTGCAACGAAGATTCCTTGCCTGAGCGAGTAAGAGACCTCTGCGTATAGGCATTCTCCATTAAATCACAACATCAAATCTTCTTATTTCAATAATCAATCATTTCACACCATGTTGGTGTATACATTCATGATACCTACACACATCTCTAACCGCCTACACCGTCTTGACACACCCCATCCTACTCTCAGTCCCTAAGGTTCATCCCCTCATCGCCCTTGGGCTCCGACATCTCCTTCTCGCCATCACCAGACACCTTCTCTTCACCCTTGCCAGGAGCCACAGCACCCTTGCCCTTTGTTACCCGAAGATGTAGCCTGGGGACGACGTGGTCCCATGATCTCAGCCATGCGAGCGCGAGTCTGAGCTCCAGCCACCTCGGCGGGAGTGAGCTGCTTCTCAGGTTCCGCGGATGTGGGAGAAGCATCGGTCATCTCGAAGAGCTTAAGAGGCTCAGTCGGCATCTTGACGGCGTCGGGAGCGGGAGCGGCGGTCTTAGTTGGAGCCATCGGAGGAGAAGCTGGAGACGGGGCGGCCTTGGTGGGAACAGCGGTGACGGCTTTTGGTTTAAGGGGCGGCAGGACGAAGCCGAAGTTTGGGACGGAGACGTAGCTGCTGCAAAACTGTCGGTGAAAGAGCATATTTCGAACGCCGTAGTGTCACTCACGAGTTGTCTTTGGGCTTGTTGTCTCGGGAGCTTGGTGCACACTTGCTGCCTTGAAGACCGGACATTTTGAGGAAAGGTAGGTGAGGTAGGAAGATCTCGGTATGGTAGGAGAAGTTGTATGATTTGAGAACGTGGGAGCGTGGATAAAGAAAAAGCCGCAACAAAAGCCAGCGGAGGTTTTATATACTAGCGTGGAGACGACAAACGGAGGTGAATGGGCATAACTCAAGAGCCATTCACCACGACTTCCTACTAGAGGCTTCCTGGCTCCTCGTCATTTGTGATGAATCGTGATCTTTTTGTAGCCAGAAGGACTGATTGCTGCATCGTGGAATATGATCAGTGAGGATACCAGGTGGCCTAGTCAGATCCCTCTGCTCCAATCTCAGACCCGCACAAAACTTATACTGCTTACATTGCGCTCTGAATATGCGGCAAACGCGCCGAAAGGAATAGTAAAATCATAAGAACTACATGTTACAAGTTGCTTTCGCTAGCACAGCGCCCAACGCTACATACCGTACAAGAATCCCTAACCCCACTTACTGCGGCGTCCCATGAAGATCAAATGTTTGCCCATTAATCGTAACATTGCCCATCACGCTTCCATACGTCGGTCCAGGAAGATCCTCCTCAGTCTCAAACACATCGCTCGCATCACCGCTCTTGTAACATACCCCATCATCCAACTGCGCCACCTCTTTGCAGCTCAAACTATCACATGGTGTATTGCAATCGACGCTGGGACTGACATACACCGTGACCTTCCCCAAGCCCTCCGTGCCCCGATACGCATCCGCACTCCCCGCCATGCCCAGATCACACACGCAATATCCCCTCGTGCACCTTGCATTCGCACCACACTGCACACCTCCAGCATCGCACTTCGCAATTGGACACTTGGAATTCCCATCATCTTCCGGCGCGACATCCGCAGCTTGTACAGCGCGCCGACACCGCCAATCGCGTGGACACTTTCTGCAGTCGAGGTGTTTCTTGGGGCATTGGCGCCAGATGCTGGGGCCGTTGTCGGTCATTTGGCTTTTGCCGCTGTCGTCCCAGGAGGACACACCGTATGGCGAGTCGAGGCCGGAGATGGGCGTCCAGGGGGGTGGGAGGAATTGTGGGGGGAGGTCGATTGTTATGGCGCTGGGGCCGGAGAGGGGGTCGAAGGGGAGGGCGTTGAGGAAATCAACGGTTTGGACTTGAGGTGATGCGACGCGTTTCTGTGGCATGCTGGAAGGGGAGTTCGAATTGTGCGTCTGTGGTTTGGGAGGAGTGTAGCATGCTGCGTGGATAGTGGTGGGAAGTAAACTGAGGAGCGTGAGGTAGAGCTTCATGATGGGCGATGAATTCGAGGTGTAGACGCGTGAGAAAGAAGACAATAAAAGACAGAGTAAAGAAAAGGCATTGTTGCCAGGGTAGACATTTCATCAGGCGCTTGAGGTGTGCGGAATGTGTTATGTGATGCAAGTCAAGTTGCATTCCTCGCCCGATCGGGTCGCCTTGTGCGCCTATTTGCCATCATAACCCTTCACTTTGGTACTTCCACTGCCTGCAGCCTGACCACTGGCCACGGCCAAACTTTGCTTGAAAGCTTGCGTGAGGCACATCTGATCGGTCAAAATGCTGATCATGTCGAACCCTCTGTCCGCGTACGCCTTGGCCTCTTCGCCACTATTTGTGTAGATACCAACCTTCTTGCCTGCAGCATGCGCAGCCTCTTTGATTGCTTCGATCGCGTCCTTGAGATCCTGATGCATCTCGCCCAGGATAGGCCGTCCAATATTGTTGCCAAGGTCAAAAGGCCCAATGAGCAAACAGTCGATTCCCGGAATGGCAGCGATTTCTTGCACGTGTACGAGAGCGGAAGCTGTCTCAATCTGTACAATGGTCTGAAGCGTTGTGTTCGCATGCTGAAGATAGTACGCCATGCCTTCGTCGTTGAAACATTGGACGGGCAAAGGTGACCCAAAGCCGCGATGTCCTTCTGGCGGGAATCTGGCAGATGATGCGAGGCGTTTAGCGTCTTCAACAGTGTATATCAAGGGCACTACGATGCCGTGAGCACCTGAGTCGAGTGCTCGCTTGACCATCCAGGCTTCATTGGCTGCTATGCGGACAATAGGACTTACGCCTTCTTTAGCAATAGCTACAACTGCTTCGTGCATAGCTGCATCTGTAAAAGAGTTAGACCCTCGACTCGAAGCTTGCAGAGGTGAAGTTACCATCAATGTTTCCATGTTCAGTGTCAACGCACACCCAGTCCACTCCAGAGCGAGCAATTGCGCGAGCATGATTCGTGCCTGGAAGCATCTGAGAGACTTCATCAGCCAGAAGGAATGGAACTTCAATGCATACGTAAATACCTGCCATCCTCCGAAGCTCGGTCCACCTTTTTTGAAGGCATTGTATATCTTGCTTGCTTCTTGAAGGGTGTTCATGGTCCTGGAACTGGCGAAGGGTTGAATGGAGTATCTTTTGGCAGTGATGAGTGTATTTGTGCCTGGAAATCGAAGTTTGATTGCTGGTCTCAGCAAGGTTACACTGCAACGCATGAAATGCGACATCGTCATCGTCCTGTATAGCTGTCGCGACCCCTCATAAGCGCTACCCCACCCTCACGCGCTAGTTGGGGCTCTTCGCGGGACTTGTTCCGAGGTCGAGACGAGCACGGCAGCTCCATAGGCTCAACGATCAATTTACGGAAGGACAAGTCACCATTGTAGGCTATTGGAGTTGTGTGACGTGGCTCTCAATATGCGATTAGATCCGAAATGTGGCCGAGGCGTCACGACTGCTCAGCAGCATCCATCAGGCTCAGGACTTCTTCCTCTTTAAATCGGTGCATAAGCTTTAGCGACGATGCGGTGGTTTCCGGAGCACCCGACTTGTCGATGTGGATCTGTCTGACACTCAGGTACTCGTTGGCTATAAATACAAGTATTCGAAGCTTACCACGGGCGTATCGAACTCATACAGACTCTTCCACTTCTCCTGGCCTGGTTCCATAACATTGATCTCGTAATAGGTCAATGGCCTTTTCGCTTCGACGTTCCGAACGACGGCCTTTGCCGTGTCACAAAGGCCGCATGGACTTCGAGTGAAGAAGGTGATGCGACAATCGAACAGACGAGAAGTTGCGCGAAACATGTTCAATACAGGCGGCTAGATGCGGAAGATCAAGATGGTAGTCAGTAGCGCAGCACCAACACGGAGGTGTTGACAAGGTAGAGGGAGCCTTCACCGCCCAGCTAAGCTTCGCGTTCTGCCGGCCTTAGCGCTGTGACGTACCGCGACTTCCAGAATATTCCGAGCTTGGGAACAATTCTGGGGCTGACCGAAACTCGAACACGACACAAATAGCCGAATTATCGTTCATCTACGCTGTCAGCAATCGAGCAAGATGGCCAAAAAGTGTGTTCACAAGGGCTGCGGCAAAACATACGAGAACGAGGACGAGGAGTGTGTATATCACCCCGGCCCGCCAGTCTTCCATGAGGGGCAGAAAGGTGGGTGCGCATATTTCAGTACTGCAGTCTGGTTTCCATACTGACTGGATGTATAGGCTGGAAATGCTGCAAACCTCGCGTCCTCACCTTCGACGAGTTTCTGGCCATTGAGCCTTGCACAACCGGCAAACACTCAGATGTAGACGACACCCCCGTGCCCGAACCCGCCCAAGCGCCAGACATCGCCAATGGCACGCAGGTGAACTTGGGCTCTCTAGAGGAATCACTGCCGACACCAGCGCCTCGCGTACCCGCCGCACAAGCCGCGCCCGCAGCCTCGTCGACACCAGCCCCGCCACCCGAGTCAGAAGACGACGATCCAAGTATTGCATTGAAGGATGGCATGACTTGCAGGCGGAAAGGCTGTGGAGTGACTCACAAGGGAGGCAATAGGGACGGAGAGAAGTGCGTACACCACCCTGGTGCGCCCATCTTCCATGAGGGTAGCAAGGGCTGGAGCTGCTGCAAGAGGAGGGTGCTAGAGTTCGATCAGTTCATGAACATTGAGGGGTGCAAGACCAAGGACAGGCACTTGTTTGTCGGCAGTGGCAAAAAGGACAAGGGCGGCGAGGAGAAGCTGGAGACTGTTCGGTAAGCCAGCCTCGGGTGCACCATCTTGACTTGTGTAAGCTGACCACCACAGACATGACTACTACCAGACAGCCGTGTCGGTAGTTGCCTCACTATATCTGAAGAAGATCGACAAGTCGACCGCCGTGATAGAATTCCAGCCCAAGTCCGTCAACCTCGACCTGCGAACCACGGACGGCAAGCGCTACGAGACCGAGTTCCCTCTGTTTGCGAGCATCAAGCCAGAAGAGAGCAAGTTCAGGATATTAGGCACCAAGCTTGAGATGACGCTGGTCAAAGCTGACGGCACAAGCTGGGCAGTCTTGAGGAGCGATGACAAGCCGACTGGCGAGATGATCCAGGTTGGTAGGGCTGGGAGGGCTTAGTCCACGCGAGCACGCGTTTCACGAGATACGATCAAACCATTAGCATAGCGACTATGGCATTGAATGCACAACATGCATCAATTGGAATCAAAAGCATCGCACATAGTGTAAAAGAGGGGTGCTTATTAATCATGACGTGCTTCGCTGCTTGGTAACTCCGCGCTGTCGCAATCCGACCGTAGTATTACACTACAAGTGGTTACTAAACATACAAACTTCCAAGTGCGCCATCCAAGATATAAGAGCATCGACATCTGTCTTGCAAGATATCATCCAACATCTGATACAGTCATCTCATCACCAAACACACATTCTCAACACCACACCATGGTCTCCAAACTCATCGCCATCGTCGCCGGCGTCGGCCCAGGCACCGGCGCCTCAGTCGCCCGCAAATTCTCCAAAGCCTACCCCGTCGTCCTCCTCGCCCGCAAGCCCGAGAACTTTGAATCCCTCGCCGCCGAAATCAACTCCTCGGGTGGAAAAGCGCTCGGCATCAGCACCGACGTGTCGTCCGTCGACAGTTTGAAATCCGCCGTCGAAGCCATCAAGAAGGAATTCGGCAACGACGTCGCAGCCGCTGCGGCAATTTTCAATGCCTCAGGCCCGTTCATGCGTAAGCCGTTCCTCGAGATCCCGCCTGAGACGTTCGCGGCGAGTCTGAATGTCAGTGCGAATGGCGGGATTCTGTTTAGTCAGAGTTTCCTGCCGTTGCTGTTGAGGGGGGTTGAGCAGAAGAGTGAGCACCCGCCGAGTTTGATCTTCACGGGCGCGACGGCGAGTGTAAAGTCGAATGCGCAGATGGCGAGCTTTTCGACGGGCAAGTGGGCGTTGAGGGCGCTGAGTCAGTCTTTGGCACGGGAGTTTGGGCCGCAGGGGGTGCATGTTGCGCATGCGATTATTGATGGTGTGATTGATATTCCGAGGACGAGGGAGTGGTTGAAGGATATGCCGCCGGAGGCAAAGTTGAGTGCTGATGGGGTGAGTCAATATATATGCCTCCATTTGCTTGAGAAGACAGTGCTAATGAGAGAATACAGATTGCGAATGATTACTGGTGGTTACACACTCAGCCAGTGACTAACTTCACGTGGGAGATTGATCTCAGACCAGCGATCGAGAAGTGGTAAATTACTCCATCTTTTCTTCCCGGCTGTGCTGAGCTGAGGAAGGGATGGGCAAAGTAGCAACGAATCGAAACTGCCCAGGCGTCAAGCACGCATGTAGTCTCCCTGCTGGTTCAAGATATGAGGCCGAAACCGCGAGTTCACTTTTATAAAGCTTCACAACTGTGCATCCTACCCAGTTGGTAGAAACGTGACGTGAACTGTCCTTGAATCAGTCTTACTTCGGTACGCAGCAATGAGAGAGACGTTGAAATATCAAGGAAAGCACTTGCCATACTGCACCCTGCAGATGAGGTCGGAACCTCGGTAAGCCAACTCGAATTACAAAGCAGTCGATTTCCAATCATCTGCAAACCTGATAAGCCCATGACGCTCTACCTGATATCGAGAAATCAGCTCAGCATGTCTCATTCCATACTAATCACCGGCGCATCAGGCTATCTAGGCGGATCGCTCCTCGCCCAATTGCATCGCACCATACTCCCCTCACACAAGACCATCTACGCCCTCGTCCGCTCCGACGAGCAAGCCGAACAAGTAAAAAAACACGGCGCCGAGCCACTCAAACTGAGCTTCGCCGACGCGAACGCTGTTATCAAGACCATCGTGGACGCAAACATCTCAATCATCTTCTTCCTCATCGACGCATTGAACTCTACATACCAGCTTCCCTTGATCAGGGCACTTGGCGAGTTGAAGAAGCAGACAGGCCAGGATGTGCATTTCTTGCATACTTCGGGCGCGAAGATATTTAGCGAACATGCTGGTATGCCGGTTGAGAGGGAGGTAAGGGATGATGAGGAGGGGCTGTTTGAGATGCAGAAGGGGACGAAAGCGCCACATGGGGTGATGGACTTGGTAAGTTGAACGCTGTCCAACCTGCCTAGGTTTCTTGAGTTCACTGACTTGCCTTTAGGCCGTACAGACGAACAACACTATCATCGAGACAGCAGAGTTGTACGGAGTTCGAAGTTACATATTCATACCATGCATTGTTTATGGTGCAGGTGAAGGGTTCGGTAATCGCATATCCACCCAGACTACAGCTGTTGTGCGAGCCGCAAAGGAAGTTGGCACGGTGTGTGATGTAAATCCGCAAGGTGCAGTACGTAAACACAATCTCTCTTTCCCAGGTCACAGCTTCAAGATCGCTGATACTACATGCTAGACTTGGCCTGTCTGTCATATCAAAGATAATACGGCATTATATGTGAAGCTGTTGGAAAGCATCTTATCGGGAGCGAACCCAAGCTGGGGCAAAGCAGGCTACTACCTCGCCTCTTCGGGGAGTGTGGCGTGGAACGACATATATGCTGCTATAGCTAGGGCGCTCGCAGAACAAAAGGTAGTGTTGAGCAGCGAAGTCAAGCAGGCAGACGACGCAGTCCTCAACGATATTGCACAGGCACTGCGCTGTCCGAAAGCTCTCGTGCCAGTGCAAATTGGTGGAAAGTGAGCTAAATATTCATGGTTGTAATAGACGTCAAAAGCTGACGGGTCACAACAGATGTACGCTCAAAGCTGAACGAGCTCGTGAAATTGGCTGGAATGCCGAGTATCCACCTGAGCACGTGCTTGAAGCTGCGGACGCAGAGGTGGCGCTGATTTTGAAGCATCTGGATATTCAATCATCATAGTCCTAGCTACCGTCCAAGTCATAATCGTATTTACTTCGATTCATTCATACCATGTTCACATCTGCTTATAACCCCTTAGCTTTCAGCCACTTCTCCAAAGCAGCGTTGACCTCCTGCGGCTTCTCCAACTGTACCCAATGTCCCGCCTCGACCGTCTCGTAAGTCAAGTCCTTGGTGGCGCTCTCCTGGACCTCCTTGAACTTTGGCGACGTAGAAGGTGAGCACACACCATCGTGCTTGGCGTCAATGTACAGAACAGGAAATTCCAAGATTCCGCTGTTCTTCTCGCTCTTTGCGTACACCGCGTTGACGTCGTGGTTCAAGTACCAGGCAGTAGGCGGGAAGAATCCGTGCTTTTGGTGGCTGGCAATCAGGTTCTTGAGCAGCGATTCGTCGAGCGAAGTGTACTCGAGCGGGATATCCGGGATCTTCTCAGGGTGTCCGCCAAACCAGCCGCCGTCTTTCATCACGTTGCTCGTAGGAGACGGCGTGCCCCATTTGCTCGGGTCGTGTTTCGCGTACATTGCCTTTGTGATGTTGTTGATGTATCCCTCGAAGCTCTTCGCGCTCTTCTCCGGCTCGAGCTCATAGTACCTCATGTACGACCACTGGCCCCACTCGTTCTCGCTCTCGGGGTAGATGTCGCGGTTGATGCATGATTTGAGGTGGTCGAGACCGAGTTCGATTGTCCGGTATGGGACTGCCAGATCCGCCAGACCCAGGAACAGCTCGGGGTGATGGGCAGCTAGGGCATTGTTGGTTCCACAGCCCCAGTCGTGAGCGATCCAGACTGCTTTGCTCACACCCAGATGCTCTGCGAATTCAACAATTTCTGGTACCATGACTTCCAGCGAGTAGCCCCGCTTGTCGGAGGGAGCGGAGGAACCGCCATAGCCGCGCATGTCAGGGGCGATGACTCGGTAACCCTTCTCAGCAAAGTATTTGAGCTGGTGCTTCCAGGTTTCCGCAATGTCCGGCCATCCGTGGAGGAAAATCAGAGGAGTGCCATCTTTGGACCCTCCTTCATAGTAGTGAGTAGTCTCGCCGTTCTTGTGGGACAGATCATGAGCCTGCAAGAAATCCATGATGAAAGATTTGGCTAGCTTCGGCTTCAGGTATCTTGAGTTGAGTGTAAAGTTGTTTCGGCGTTGTGTTATATAGCAAGGAACTGTAAGAAAAACTATGGAGCAAGTGCGCTTTTTTAAGACCTCGGTGTACCAGGCACCCGCTGATCTCACTGCGATAAGCGGGGACGACTCCGCAATTCACCACCAAACACACCGTTTATTTACAAAATCAGAGCTGGAATGACGCTCTTTCTGGACCAGATGCTGCCTTGGAGCAGCATTGATTGGTAATTCAATGGTTAAGGGCGCATAATGGACGCAATTGAGTCTAGCTCGAGGAGTAAAGACGACGGAAAGAGCACGCCAAGAAGAAACACAGCTTTGAATTGGCTTTGCGCGTGGAGCAAGGAAGAACCCACGTCTTGATATGTGTGTATATAATTGGAGCCCAGTGCAATGGTCGGTACAGCGCCGCTTGGGGTAACGTGGGTCGCACATCGCAGCTCGGCCGAGGCGAGTGCCACTACTGGTAGCAGACGGACCAAAAACAACGTAAAACTCCTACAACCATATCATTGCTCACTGCGGGGACTCCCTATCGCCAAATCAGCTAATACTGCCAAGGTTCAAACCTAACGTGGCACGACCGAGGGATTAGAAATCAAACCCGTGGACCCCACTCGGATCTCCCCGCCAAGATCTTTTGGCTAATGGCTGTATCGACTTTAGAAAGTCATGTGTTGGTAGACTTGAATACAAACTCTTCGCAATAGAAGAGACTGAAATTACTCAAGGTGGCCAAGGTAGGTTTTAAGAGGACACAGACGAGTGATGGGAGTGTTACAACCTGTTCCGACGTTGTTTAGCACGTTACTTGTCACCGGCACATGATGAGAAACGTATAGGTGTATTGAGCATTATGGATTCATCCCAGCTTGCTCCTCCTCATTACAGCTATAGTACCAAGCAGATTTTTGTAGGGAACTGGCATCTCTTTTGTAACCACGTCGCACTCAGGAAAACAGGAAGCAGCAGGTATGATGGTCGTCCTGCCACACCATGGGTATAATGTTGCCGCATATACTCGCTAGACACATGATAGGACCGAGGATACTAGGTCAGAAATAAGCAATGGAATCACCTTTGTGAGGTGTCTATCGAAGGGCCGGATGCTGATCGATACGTGACCAGTAAGGCATGAGAGTAAGAGGATTGTTGTAGTCTGACGCGATCGGCTATTCGCTTTCCCACCAATGCAGAATCGGTCTTGTCGAGATCTCACCGGTAGCGCTGTGTCGTTTTGGACCTCTTGTTCCGCCTCAAGGGCAGCATCCGACCTCCCTGCGCAATCTGGCCATTGCCGTTGCTACGAGACATTGTGCACTTTGGTACTGGCTCTTCTGAGGACATAGAAGCCAGGGCGAAAGAGTCGGTATTGTGTCCGAAATAGAGAAGCATGCCTCCACTCATCTTCTTGAGGCCAAGTATGCCTATCGCACCAGCAGAGTTGCTGTGCTTGACACTAGGATGCCCTGGTTCTTGTCAGAGAAAGTCTTGAAGTAACGTGTGAGGAATAACTTACCCATGAACTCATGCTCAATCATAGCTTTGAGAGCTTCATCTTCAGAAACTTCAACGTACTCTCCGCCCCGGTTCTTCTTGACGCTCTGGTACAAGCGTTCAGCGCACACGGTGGCTGCCATGGTCGTTGCCATATGCTCGCCTGTCCCGCTGGTAACGGTGGCTACGCATGCTTGTTCTGGGTCGTTTGGGTCCGTGGGAATAACAGCGGCACCAACACCAACCAAAGCTGCAGGACCGACACGTCCACGGTACTTCATCCCAATGCCCCCAGAAGAGGCACCGCAAGCGATGTTGCCCCAGCTGTCCACTGCAATAGCCCCAACGGTGTCTGTAATGTGATCCTCTTCTGGTTCAGAATGCTTTGAGGAAGATGCAGATGGCGCAGGAGGAAGTGGCGCTGTTTCCTTCACATGACTTAGGGGAGTTGTAACACGAGGTGAAGGCGCTACAAGTTCTTTCTCCAGTGGGGTCACCGGTAGGGTCGTGACGAGAGCTTCGTCTGTTGGTTGATCTGGGTTCTCTGCTTTCATAGTTTTGTCGCTTATTCCAGAGTCGGAGTCTTCGCCAGAGCCATCAGCCCAGGAGTTGTGTCCTGAGTCTGGTACTATCCGAACAGGACCACTGTGTATATCTTGCATTTCTGTATCTCCAGGGAAAGGATTTGGGGATCCTCTGTAGTCTTTGTACTGGCCAAGGGTGGGGACCTTCTGTGTGCTGTTGATGAGGGCACTGCGTGATGATTCAGTAACGGTATGAGGGCGGACCGCTCCAGGTGCAGGTGATGGGTTTGACGTGTCTGGTGTTGTAATGCGATCTGCGCCAGGCCACGAGCCTGATGACCGTTCGGAAGGAAGCAGTGATGGATCTGACGGAGTGGTCGAGGTATCTTCCGTGGTGTAGTACAGATTCTCGTCGGATGGGGATGGCGAGGGCGACCGGCCCGAAAACGTCTTCCCCAGTAGGTTCTCCGTGTGCTGTTCACGAATCTTTCTCTGGGCCACCTCATCTTCAGGTGCGACATCGCCCCTCATCTGCCAGCACGAAGGGTGATTGCCAGACTTCCTGCCTTTACGCTCAGCAACCCTAAGGTCGGCACGCCATCTAAGCCAACGCTCTTTCGCGGCTGGTGAGATAAGAGCATCGTGAGGCAGGATCGGCATGCCCATTTCGACAGCGAAATCGGTTGCGCCCTGAGAGACAAGTAGGTTCGGTGGAACGCGCCGCAGAGTCAGCGAGTGCATGGTATGCTCGTGCACCAAGCGAGCCAAAGAAATGGGATTCTTGATTTCTGGACGCATTGTTAGTCAAGCTTGCGGTGTCATGAATTGACTCACGAGCAACAGCGCCGACAGCTCCACTGCGACCATGATGATCGACAATCGCCGCATCACACTCAACTACGCCATCCATAGCTAAGTTGCTGCCGTACCCAGCGTTCGTAATTTCCCTGTCTTCGAGCGTCTTGATGGCGGCCTCGACAGCATCTACTGCCGTGCCGCCGTTCTTCAAGACCAGCATTGCTAGCTGCGCGGCACTTTGGTCTCGTTAGTCATCTCAATTAGCCTCCGCGTCGCCCTGATCCACTCACTCATTGCAGGCTTCGAGGTGAATTTTCTCATTTTGGTGGCTGTGGTAGCCGGCGCCTGCATGAACATATATGCAGCACACGTCGTCCCTGGGCGGACTACGCGTGGCCTTGCGCGTGTGCGGATCGCTTGTGAAGGCGCCGTCAGCCGTCGCATATTGGCGAGAGGGGACCGACATGCCCCTAGATTTCGAGAGGCGCTGTCGGAAGTTCCGGAGATGGGAACCAATTGTGAGAGATCTGTTGCGGGATGTCTGTCTGATGCTGTGTGAGGCTATGGTGAGCGAGGAGCTCTGTGGTGCGAACGCTCGCCGACGAGAAGTTTAGAAATGCGAGATCAGCAGGGCATTCGGGTCGAGATGAGGCAAAAAGGGTATGTGAAGATGCGTGTTGTAGAGAAGTTGCCGACGTGTCGAACAGGAAGATGAAAGAATGGCAAGAATGGAAATCGCCGTAGCGGTGATAAGGCGGAATGGAGAAGTAAAGTCTACGTGCGAAGAGCGAGAGTGGGAAAAGTCTCGGGGGCTGCAGGATTCGAGGTCAGTGAGAGAGGATGTTAGTGGAAATGTGGGTGTTGATGTCGACCGCTCCTTCCTTGCGATCAGTTTAAGCCATGCGGTCGAGCTCCATCTGATGCATCACGTAGCCTTGTCAATTGGAGGAGGCACGTCTGCTCGATGCAGGCAGGAAGGTGCGACTCAGTGTTTAGAGAGAAGACTCGCAGCTCGACTGGTCAGACCGGGCGCACACGTCTGCAGCTGCAGTTCCCCGCCATTTCTTCTCATTTCCGCCGGCGCCAAGGGCGGAGCGGGGCGTCCCTGATTCGTGTGCAGCCCACATCATCCACCAACCTCCGCTATCCCACCACTCTGCCCAAGACATCTCTCCGATCTATACGCGCACCCATCTCCTCACTAACGGGTACTCTTGAGCTGCTTCTGGCAATTGACCATCTCCGCGGGCAGTAGCAAAGATGGCGTCCCAAACCCCCGCCGTTGTCATGGACAAGTAAGCTCCCAGCTGCCTGCGGGCCCCCATATTGCGATTGAGTACTGACGCTGGCGTGTAGCGGCACGGGTTACTCGAAGCTCGGTACAGCTACCTGTATCAATCTAGGGCCAACATGTATTGACATTGCGTCACAGGTTTCGCCGGCAACGATTCCCCCTCCTTCGTCTTCCCCACGGCCATAGCTACGAAAGGCCCAACAGGCGGTAGCGGTGGTTCAGGCTCCGGCCGCCCTGCAGTCGCAAACAAGCCTTCTTTCTTGACCGGCGGCGCTGGACCCGGCGGGCATCTCTCTGGGAAGCGCGGTACTGAAGACCTGGACTTCTTCATCGGAGACGAGGCTCTCTTGGCAGCAGCAGGCGCCGGCTATGGCATCAACTACCCGATCAGGCACGGTCAAATAGACAATTGGGTATGCGAAGGCGACGGCTACAGGCAGGCAAAGGACGAAAAGCTGATACCTGCTAGGATCTCATGGAGCGCTTCTGGTCCAACTCGATATTCAAGTACTTGAGGGTCGAACCGGAGGACCACCATTTCCTCCTCACTGAGCCTGTACGCAAGACTACCATGCATCGACAGTCGCCTGATTGCTGACAGAGTATAGCCACTGAACCCTCCCGAGAACCGTGAAGCTACTGCCGAGATCATGTTTGAGTCTTTCAATGTAGCTGGTCTATACATCGCTGTACAAGCCGTCCTTGCTCTAGCTGCCTCATGGACAAGCTCCAAAGTCCAAGACCGATCCCTCACCGGTACTGTCATCGACTCTGGTGCGGGTGTCACCCACGTCATTCCCGTTGCGGAGGGCTACGTTATCGGTTCGTCAATCAAGAGTGTCCCAATTGCAGGTCGCGACATCACGAATTTCGTGCAATCACTCCTCCGAGAGCGCGGCGAGCCAGACAGCTCACTTCAGACCGCGGAGCGCATCAAGGAAGAATACTGCTATGTGTGCCCGGACATCGTCAAAGAGTTTGCGCGCTTCGACCGCGAGTCGGACGACCGGTTCAAAAAGCATACCGTCAACTACCCCAACGGCAAGACGACTGTCGTCGATGTCGGATACGAACGCTTCCTGGCGCCTGAGATTTTCTTCAACCCCGAGATTTACTCCTCGGATTTCCTGACCCCGCTCCCCACCATCGTCGACAACGTCATTCAGACTTCGCCTATCGACGTGCGAAGAGGACTGTACAAGAACATTGTGCTCTCTGGGGGTTCGACGCTTTACAAGGATTTCGGTCGTCGCCTGCAGCGCGATATAAGGCACCTGGTGGATGCAAGGATTAAGGCTTCAGAAGCGAGGAGCGGTGGCGCAAAGAGTGGTGGTCTGGAAGTCTCGGTCATTACACACAAGAGGCAACGACACGGCCCATGGTTCGGAGGCAGTTTGCTTGGTCAGACTCCAGAGTTCAAGAGCTACTGCCACACCAAGGCCGAGTACGACGAGATAGGCCCCAGCATTGTGCGAAGGTTTGCGCTCTTGGGTGGACCGGGTAGCACATAAGTTTAACAAGGCGTGGATTGATGTTGGGAGATCATATTGAGCGAGTATGAGATAACTGCAAAAGTCCAAGAATGAGATCAGATTCATTAAATGATCATTTTATTTGAGGCAATGTGACTGAGCACTTTGAAAGCTCCTGAGAAGTCCCTCAACTTGTGCTGAGCACCTGTATCGAGCTCTCTCAGAGTGTGACGCAGGATGCAGCCAACTAAGCTTTCATCCCGTCCCCTCCCTCTGCCTTTCCATTCTCAGCCACGCCATTCTCGCCCTCCGTCTTACCGTGCTTCCTCCTCAGCACCGCGACTCCCTCAACATGCCCCGTCATCGGGAAGAAGTCAAATCCCCTCAGCGACTCAATCTCATAACACCCTTCTCCCTTGCCAAACCCACCATCCACACCCATCATGCCGCCCACAAGCACACCCACATCTCTCGCCTGCGTGTGCACATTGCAACTGACATACACCACCCTCTGGGGTCCATACTCTACTAATTGCCGGAGGAAGGACTCATCGCAGCCTTTGCGGGGCGGGTCGATCATTACGACGGTCTCATTGGCTGGCGAGGAGATAGACGCGAAGAGTTTGGCAGCGTCGGCGGCGATGAAGCGCGTGGTTGAGCTGGGGAGGTTGTTGAGCCGAGCATTTGTCGTGGCGGAGTCGATGGAGCTGGAGCTGATGTCGATGCCGAGGGAGGATTTGAATAGTGCGGAGAGGGTTATGGTGAAGAGGCCTGAGCCGGAGTAGGCGTCGATCAAGTGCGTGATGTTGTGCTCTGAGGCGGTGGGGAGGATGTGCTCGCGGATGTACTGTGTGAAGACGGGTAGGATGGAGTTGTTGTTTTGGAAGAAAGAGCCGGCGGGGTTGACGAATTGAAATGTGTCGTCGATGTATTCGGTGGTTTTGGCGTTAGAGTTTGTTACGCAGGTTTTGCGATGGATGAAGTCTCCGCGGTCTTCGATGACAGCATCTTTGTCTTCTTCTTTCGAAGCATCGTATTCGGACTTGGGAATACGCTCCGTACTTTCGCGAAGGAGTATGGTTGCGCCCTTCTTGTAGTTTGCGAGCTCGGCGGCGACGCGTTTGCGCTCGCGCTTGTTGCCGTTGCGTATGGCATCAGTGCCAATGGGACAGTCTTCGATGTCCATGGTTATACGGGTACCCTTCTTCATGAACCCAATTGGGGGCATTTCCTTGAAGGTGCGCCTGATGCCATGGCGGCCATCGCTGCGCCTGGCGTCTGGAGGCCCGTCAAAGTGAGGGGTGAGTTTTGTGCGGTATCCGTACTGAAGAGGCGAGCCGATTGTGTCGCCAATGACTGGGATAAGCTCTGGTGGTAAGTTCGAGAAGTTCTTGTATGCTTTCTCGACGATGGATCTCTTGTGTTGCAGCTGAAAGTCGTAGGGCAGCATCTGGAACTGACAGCCCGAACAGGATGAAAAATAGGGACACTTGACAAGGGACTGGTCGCGATGTTCCGAGGGATTGCTGACCTTGATGAAATCGGCCATGGTATATTTTTCTTTTTCAAAGTGCTTGAAGACTTTTGCTGTTACTTTGTCGCCAGGTGCTGTGAACGGAACCACATAGACCTGATCTGAATCGGAGCCTTCCTGAAAGCCGAGCCCATCGCCGGTAGAAGAGATCTCTTTGATGTGTACCTCGATCTCCGCGAGCCTTTCCGGAAGATCTTTCGAGGCTACGTCCCCATCTTTTCCTACGTCGAGCTTCTTGATGAGGGCCGTCACATCCTCCAATAGGATCTCCTCATTAGTGCCGTTGGTTTTCAAGATCTTGCTCTGTACAGCGTGTCCATTCTTCATTCTCTTATTCTTGAATCTGTAGCTTCCCCGTGACTCTTCCTCGCTTCTCAATAGTGTTTCGGCAAGTCTCTTTTCGCCGAAGCTCTCGATGGGCGCCACATTTTCCGCCGATGATGCCATATTGTGTCTGGCGATACTGGTCCTTCGCGATCCAGCCAAAAGTGTCCTTAGCGGTCGAGAGTAAGTTCGTGCAAACATGCAGATATCTGGAGTTGAAAAAGTTATGTTAGTCACTGAGTTGGGGAAGGCGGCGATTGGTTATGCCGACTAGCGCATCTTTTTCTCGAAGCTCGAACTTCACCTGTGGACGAGTGGTGGAACGGCGCCAGTCGCTCTTTCGCATCGCCACACGCCCAATTGACCTCCAGCGGGACGGTCACGTTACGATGAGCGTCTGTCGCCCCGCTCGGTGTCTCTTCACCAAGGCCACGTCTACAACCCTGCCCAAGGCGCCGTCACAACGATCCTTCCAGACCTCTGCATCACGACAAGCACGCAAGCGACGACCAAACTACCCATCGATCAAGGCAGACGACCTCAAGCTGCTGAACCAGGCAGCCGAGGTCGAGTACCCCAAGTACGACACATCGGAGACAAAGCTCCTGGAGAAGAAGTACAGCCCCTCTCAAATCGCAGCCATCAAAGCCGCCGAATCCGCAATCGACACACGAGATGTTATAACCCAAGGCCAGCGGCGAAGTGACCCATGGCGACTGCCCTACGAAGACGATCTCGCAGAGGTCGACCCTGTCACAGACAAGCGGGAACGGCTGGGGCCAGATGATGTCAAGGGCAAATTCAACTTCCGCCTCGCCAACGAGATGGAGCGAGACGAGGCGATATCCCAGATAGCGAACGAGAATCTGGCCAAAATGTTTCCAGAGGGGATGCCAGAGGGCGAGCTGAACGCAGATCAGGAGAAGCAAATACAAGACGCATTCGAGGCTGCGATAACGCAGGCCGCACTGGATCCCCGAGCGACATTCACATCTAAAGACCCAGAGACGCTGAAAGTCCTCGCAGACCCTCGTCACAACCTCGTCAACCCCGATCTACCCCGTCTTGAGAACCGCATGGCAAGACAGACTCGCCGCTCCTCTAATGAAGAAGAAGAGGACCCACGGCAAAAGCGACTCCTTCAGTATCTTGGCTGGGACAAGCAGAAGCTGCGCAGCATCCGCGTAAAGACGCTCGTGACCCACGGCGTCACAAATCAAACACGCATGGGCAAGATTAGGAGTTTGTACTACTTGACCATTGCGGGCAACCAGGACGGGCTGCTGGGCGTGGGCGAGGGCAAGTCGGTGGAACCCGAAGAAGGCCGGAAACAAAGCATCATGAGTGCGATCCGCAACATGAGGCCTGTTCCGCGGTATGAAAACAGGACGACGTTTGGCGACTTGGAAAGGAAGGTTGGCGCGACGAAGGTGCAACTGTTTGCGAGACCGCCTGGTAAGTGTTCCTCCACTGAGGCTTGAAGATGTAAAGTGGCTAACATGTTATCGCAGGATTCGGTCTCCGCACACAACATCTCATCTTCGAGCTCGCCCGCGCCGCCGGCCTGCAAGATCTCGCCGCAAAGACACCCCGCTCGCGCAACAAGATGAACGTAATCAAAGCCACATGGGAAGCGCTCACGAACCAGAAGCTGCCGGACGAGATTGCGCGGGCGCGAGGCAAGAAGATGGTCGATGTGCGGAAGGTGTATTACGGAGGCAGTGTACATTAGACCCGGCTATCGTAGCCACATCTTAGGCGGGATTGTACATGGCATCTAGCCTGGCGTGTAGCATCACCATATAGCACGTGTATAACCACATCTTTCTGCGCTTGCATAACTCGTTCACTTGGGGGTATCATATCTTCTTCTTCAAACCTGCCGTCTCCACGCGACTCCTCACAGCGTAGATCTGTCCCCCTCCCCCTCGTCATCCCCCCCGCTCCTCCCATCCTGATCATCCATCTGCTGATTTAACACAATACTATATACACTCGCCTTGAGCAGCGTAAACACCAGACTCGTCTTGCGCTCCAGGCCCCGCAGGCCATCCAGTATCGCGGCGGACGGCTTATTCGACAGGTCGAGGAGGAGTGTGGACATCTGTTGCGCATTGTCAGGTTCATTGCGCGGGGGAGGGGAGGGAAGGAGAAACGCACGTTGTTCAGATTTCCGAGTAACCGCGCATACTCGTCCAGGACTTCTTGTTCGAGCGGGGAGAGTGTTTCGTTGTCTTCGGATGCTTGGGAGGCGGATAGATGGGCTTCTGGGGTTTCGGACGTCATTGTTGCGAAGATTGTGTACGCAGGAGAAGTGTGACCGCTGGGGATACTTTATTATTGGTGGGGGCGGTTCACTGCGGCGATCTATGGAGCGGTGCAAATGCGGAGGGCGACTGATTGTAGAAGAGCGTAAAAGTCGTGATTGAAGATCGTGTCCGTGCTTAAAGAGTGAATCGAAGCTGTTTCTTCGCGTTGTTGCTCGAACGCAAGATGCGCCTGTTGCGGGGAAGACGCGACTCCGAGTGGTCAGTGCATAAACAATCACGCCCAGTCACAATACGTCAAATGCACAAAATGAATCTCGCCTGACACTGTCGTATATTTAGTACTCGCTGTTTTCACTTCGACCTCCATCGGACACTTTCTCCTAGTGACAGCTTCCTGCAATGCTACGCCCGAGATGCATCCGCCCTTAGACTGTGCATGCCTTTTCCATACAAGTGCCTTTGCACAAAGAATGCCACAATATTGTGTCGAACGCCATGAGATCGAGATGTGGATCTCCATGGCCTTTTCTTTAGCAAGGCCTGTGGCTAGCGCTGAATCGAAATAAAAAAAAATCTCCGTAAGCGCCGCTGCCATGGACTAGAAACCCGATGTCTATAACACCATGCTGAAAGAGTGGAGGCGGGAGTGGTGCAACAAAACGCCCCCCATGTAATACAAATATGCAGACGTCCCCATTTGGTGCTTGCTACCAAAGAGACATTATCGGCGTCGACCCTATCGATGCGAATTTGAGCTCTGAGGTGTGATGTACTCTTGACTTGATTCTTGATGGTGGTGGTCGTCGCCGTCGTGGTGGAGGGTGACACTGTTGAATTCTTCAAAAGGATCAGCAAGCTCGCCCATGGGCGTAGCGAGACCAGAGTCGAGAGGCACACCCTTGACCTTTGAGGCTCCGATGTCGACACTGTGGCTTTCCTTGACGTTGCGGAAGTTTGGTGTTTCGACACCGGCGCCTTGGTGCGGAACGATGGGTGGCTTCATGTGACGCAGAAGCGCCCATTGCGTAGTGCGGAAAAAGGGAGCAGTCTTGATGTCAGAAGCTCCAGCGCGCGAGCCTAGACGACGCGTCTCATCCTTGATGAGCAGTTTGCGAATTATGCCCTTGCAGAGACTGGATCTGTTAGTCCTTCGTCATTCTGATCATGTACTAGCAACTTACTTTGACACTGCCGGTGCACCAGACCCCTCGGGGAATGGTACTTCATCCCTCAGAATATTGGCAAACGTTGCGTTGCGATTCTTGCCCTTGAAGGGTGTCGTGCCGTACAACATCTCATAAATTAAGATGCCAAGGGTCCACCAATCGACCGCGCTGGTGTGTCCGCAGCCCTTGATAACCTCTGGTGCAATGTACTCCTCAGTTCCTACGAACGAGTTGGTTCTGAAATTTGCTATGCAAGACTTCGTGTCAATGGTCGGCAGGTTGTTGGAGGAGGTGCCGCTTCGGCCGCTGAGAATCATTGTTGGTCGGCCGCCCGAGTCGGACTGCTTTGACAGATCAAAATCCGACAACATGATGTGGCCAGACTGGTGGAGGAGGATGTTCTCAGGCTTCAGATCTCGATAGATAAAGCCCATCAAGTGCAGGTACTCCAGGGCGGCGGTCACCTCGGCAGCATAGAATCGCGCGGCATCCTCGTCGACGCACTTGTTGGGTCGGGTCTGAAGAGCGCGGAAGAATTCACCACCGCTGCAGTATTCCATGCAGAGGTAGAGATGGTCTTCGGACTGGAAAGAGTGGTAGAGGGTAACAATAAAGGGGTGGTTGCTGGTGGCCAGAATTTCTTGCTCTGCCAGTGCGCGCTTGATCTTGTTTCGCTTGATCATTTCCTTCTTGCTCAGGACTGGGAACTGTTAGTGAGTAATCGAGATGGTACATGCGCGCGTCGTACCCTTCATAGCATATAGCCTGCTCGACTTCTTCTCGCGCACCAAGTAGACCTTGCCAACATCGCCTTTGCCGATCAACTTAATCTTGTCGAAGCTTCCAGGACCGACTTCGACGTTCCTAACCTTGATCGAGTTGGAGCTGTATGTCCGTCGGAAGGCCACAGACTGGCGAATCTGACCTGGGCTGGGTATTGAGCCGCCGTTCTCGACAGGCAGGAGAAGGTTGTTCGAGCTCTGGGGTAGCGTTTCCACCATGCTCAACGTCGATGAGTTCGGGTGATGCAGTACGGGCTGCTTGCCGAGCTCGGCGGTCTGCGGGCGGTCGTCTCCATTTCCTTTTGCGAAGAGTCCTTGGGCATTGGGTGCAGAGGCGACTCTTCGCAGCTTCCGTGCGAGCTCTTCCTTCCCTGCGGTGGTAGCATCTCCGGCTGCACCGTCGGCTTTTGTTCTCGTTATTGCTGGAGTGTCTGGGGGAGATGGAGGCACGCTACCTTCGTTGTGATGGCGCAACGCTGGGGGTCCCTGGTGGGCAAAGTAGGGATTGGCGTGGGCCGTAGGCGAGACGGTGTCGTCGAGCGGGTTGCCTTCGCTGGCGACCGTCTGCGAGCGATTGCGGGAGATGTGAGGCATAAACCTCGACTGGCGGAAGCCGGACTTTTCATTCTTGGGAGTCGAGGCGGTGTGGTTGGCCTCGTCGGAGATCTTGCGGGTGTCGTTGCTGCTGTTGATGCGGAAGAAGTTCTTGATGCGCTGCGAGACGTGGCTGTTGGAGCCGTTGAGCGGCTTGTTGGTGGACAGCGAGGCGCCGGAGAAAGTGCGCTTCTCCGTCATGTTGGTGTGTGTGGATGCGGAGGAGCTGAAGAGCTGCGTCATAGTGGTCACGCAGGGAAGGTGCAACCGTTGCAGACGCGGCAATGGTGCCGGGTCGCGGAGATACGTGAGGCCGCAGATGAGCTGGCGTGGGTGGCCGTAGTCGTGGTTGTGGTCGTGGCCGTGGTTGATGTGGTCGGTGTCGTGACGAGTGGGTCAGTGGGCCATGGATGTCCGATCTGGGTGATGTCGCTGGGTCGAAGAGTGGCTTGAGCGCAGGCGGGGAGTGCTTGGTCCGGCGTGAAAGAATGTCGCCCAGGGCAATGGCGCGCGGACGGAGCGGGAGGAGGAATGCGGAAGGCGTGCGAGTCTCGTGAGTCTGTGTCTACTCGCAGACACCGGCAGAGCTGGGGGGATAAGAGGACGAGGTTCTGGATACCTACCACCTACCAGCCTCTACTGACCAGTGGCAGCCAGCAGCTTAGTCCCGCAGCGGCGAATGATGGATTGGGGAAGGTGCGAAGTGGGGACTGGGAAGCCGCGTTCGAGCCCCGGCAGCCAGCAGCCAGCATCCCCAAGCCTAGGTAGAAACCCTCGTGCTCGACTTATCCATAATCTGCCCTGGGTAAGCCCACCCGTCAGTCGATTCACTGCAATTCACTGCGCTCGCTGCATTTCCAAGCATCGACTGCCGCATCGGACGAAAGAGCGCGCTTGGACTGTGCAAGCTGTTCTGCGCCTCCTCCGCGCGTCTGCCCTCCCCACCATGACCGCCGTCTCGATTTATCAGCACAGCGAACACCCTAGTACACGCTTCCACTAACTGCGGCTCGTCTCTCGTGTAAACTTTGTCACCCCCTCTGCTTCTTTCCATGCTTCCATGTCCATCGATGCCATGCCATATGTGCCGTCTCGTCTTGTGCCAAGTGAACTATGTCCTCAGCGCCAATCCGTTCTGGAACATCGCCACATTTGGCAGCTGCATAGTCCGAACGCCTGTTTGCCCGCCCTCGCCCCATCACTAGCATGGTTTCGCTCACGCTGCAGCAAAACGTGTCTTGGATGAAAAGGTTTTCTGGCTACTATACAAAGTGCTGAATATGTCGCTGGCTAGATATACAAGTGTTGATGACATGACGGTGCAGGTTGCTGACAAGAGAAAAGGAACGCAAGCCTAAGGAAATCCTCCAAGTCCATCTACGATCCCTTCCACTTCCGTCAACGTTCCATACTCCAACCATGTCAATTCGAGAGAAAAAGTAAGATAAAAGACTTCAGTTCCGTCTCTGCCTCATTATCGCCGTTCCGATACCAATGTCATCGACGCCGTAATAAATGCATCGCAATGCTGTCAAGGAAGCCGAATGTGACTGAAGACTATAGCCGATAAGTGTGCTTCGATAAGCTCCAATAGACGAAGAGTCGGACGTGTTGGCGAGACTATCCAACCACGTGCTGAACGGGCAGGGCCATGGCTGCACATGTGGTCATCATGACCCTAGTTGCGAGTGGTCCTGCGATGCTCTTCGATCTCCTCAAGCTCCTCCCGCTTGATGGCCTGGAAACGCTTCCGCCACTTGTCCGACCGCCTGGTCTTCTCTTCGGGAGACATGGTACGCGGGTCGTCCTTCCTGTTGCGCCTGAACTTGTTGGTGACTTGCTCGAGCTTGGCTTTTGCTGGTGAGAGCTCCCCAGACTTCTTGGGCGAGCTCGGTGGGTTGGGTGATGAAAGTCCATTGCCTCGACCATTGCCGGATGATATTGGAGGAGATCCAAGAGCCTTCTGCTTGCCCTTTCCGCTCGAAGGCTTGAAGCAAGAGGCAGTGGCTTCCTCGGCGTCCGCTTCAACCACCTCAGGCGCGTCGGCGGAGCGTCTGTTAGCAGGGGCGCGCCGATCATCGATGTGCGTCTCCAAGACAATGTCGGCCAGGTCGTCCATAGCTCCATCGAGCCCTGACAAGCGGTGGTTAGCAAAGGGCCGCATGCCATGGGCAGCTTCTCCGCTCGAGCCATTTGGACTCATCTCCTTGGGCGTCGGATAGAAGCGCTGGTTGGAGAAAGGCGTTCCATAGTCTCGGTTCTGGATCTGGGCACCTGAGAACTGTCGGCCAAAACCAATATTGGTGTTGGATGCATCTGTGCGGCTTGCAATACCTTTGTCTTGACCTGCCCTACTTGGCTCGTTCTCTCCAGACAAGAAAGTTCCCTGACGACCAGTCGCTGTGCCCTCGGCGAAAGGGGTGACTGGGCTGGGATACTGCATGCTGGACACGTTGCGCGGGCGTGAGACATAGGCGGCCTCGGTGAGAAGAGCATAGGCGTTCTGTGCATCTTTGATGCCCCCTTGAGCGCTGTATGCGGATTCCCGATACATGTTGGTTGACAAGCTGTCCTTGGATGACCGAACGTTCTCGTAGTTGGTAGACTGACCAGTGTTGCGGTTGAAAGTCATACTAATCGCAGAGTCATGAGGCATGGATCCAGCAACGAGACCTCGCAGCGAATGCGTACGAGACTCAGTACCTTGAGCATAAGACTCTCGCATGACACCATTGAGGCGGCCTTTCTTCGATTCGTCGGTAAGAAACTGGAGGAGACCTTGAACATAACCTTGCAGGACTTCTGGGCTATCGGGCATGCCAACATGATCGTATCCAGCCTGGTACCCTTCTTGGTATGTAGATGGTACGTGTGCCACAGCCTTGCGGGAGAAAGGCCAATTCTCGTTGGTGCCATTGCGTTGGTCAGAGTCAGATCGTGCGATCATGTTGTTGTTCAAGGCCGACTCGGGGTCATACGAGCCAATGATGGGAGCCTTCTCCAGAACACCCGTGGAAGGCTGACCTGCGGCACTCTGTCGCAGCGAGGAGGAGGACTGCTGTTTGCCGAATGCCTCTGGCCAGGACGTAAGCTTCGATGTAGGCTCGTTCTTGTTTGAACGACCCGAGTGGCCTTCATTCCAAGGACTGGCAGGCCAATGCTTCTCGGGGGTGGACGGTATGGCTGTATTGTCGGTGGGCGTTTGCTTAGGCTCAAACGCTCTCGGGGCCAGTCGGGTAGAAGAATGCTCGTGCGTGTTGGTAGGGAAGAAGTCCGTTGTATCGACGCTGGAGAAACTGGGCTTCTGAGACAACGGTCGCTGCTCACGTCCCGGTTGTCCCTCCTCTTGAGTGCGCCATGGGGATCGCTTTGGAGGTGAAGGAGTTGGGGGCACGGTACTCTGCACTGCACCTGATTTGGTGGCCGGCTCATAAGTAGGACTCTTCGGGTTCAAAGCCGGTTTGATTGAGCCCTCCTGGGGAGGTTTGATTGCGATGGCATGTGAGCGACGGCTTGCTGATCCTGGAGAGTGTGGCGCGTTGACAGGAGGTGCCACGAATGGTGTTGGCTCTGCGCCAGGAAAGCTGGGGAAAGCACCGTAGGGCGGAGGGTACATCATCATTGGCGTGTAGGGACTGGCCGCCGGGAATGGAAACATAGCTTGAGGAACAGGCTGCTGTAGTTGCGGTACAAACGTCGGAAGAGACGCTGAGGCAGGCGCAGTTCCAGCAGGGCCCATGAAGGAGTTGGTTGGAGCGGCAGCGCCGTTCTCGTTCTCGAGTGCTGTAATGGACTTGCGCAGCGCATCGAGCTCGACGATGAGGCATCGCTTCTTCTCGATCATGTTGGCACGCCATGCCTCGCTTTGGTGGCTGGCTTGAAGAACCTCGGTCTGCTCCACTGTCCGAAGCTCCTGCTTCTTGTGAGATTGTTGAGCTCTGAGCGTCGGAAGATCTAGGCCAGCGAGTGGTGACGTTGAGTTAGTGCGTGATGGGCCGTATGACAGGCCAGGCATGCTGCCATGCGTATTGAGAGCTGGAGCCTCTGGTGCGTGTTTCGCGGTTGGTTCCATGGTGGCGTTGCTACCCAGAGCTGGTGTGGAGTTGGCGCTTACCGCTGGCAGCGCGAACATTCGATCCCCAATGAAGATGACAGGTTGACCGCCGACTACCTCGATACGTGCGGCAGAGTTGTTGTTCGACTGTGTTTGTGCGGACATGATGTTGCCCGGCGTGACGCGTAGAGTCGACAGTTTGAAGCTGTTGTCAGGGAAACGGGATGTGCCCAGTGGTGGCAGGTCGCTGGGAACGATTCGACCTCCAGCCGTGACTCGCATACCAGGTGGACTGCCGTGTTCTTTGAGAAGCTTCTCAGCTTTGCCGCGTTTGATGGAGGGAGTAGGCGAAGGCCTCTTCTGTGGTGCAGCCGGTATGAGCGGTTGTGCGACGGGGACCCGTAGGCTTCTGCCTGAAGACCTGCTGGCTAGATTCGCAGATGCGGACGCGGATGGGCGAAGGACGTGTTCTGCCAAAGCATGTCAATTAGTCTCAATAGTAGAGAGTAGTGGAGGAGCAGAAGACCACACAGTAAGTGCCCAACTTGGATGGTGTGTATCGGTGAAGTGAAGTGAAGGGTGAGTGTGAGAGTTGCTCACTGACCTTTAATTACATCCTCATCCGCAAACCTGTCTAGCGAGACGGCAGACTCCGAGACCGAGTCGCGAAGTGCAAGCAGTTCCTCGACTTTATAGGCGAGGGACATCGTGGCGGTCCGTCCCTCCGATGGGCAGGCAACGAGCCGTTGTTCTAGCAAAGCGTTGATGCGACCGAGCCAATGAGGCAGCGAAACAGTCGAACGACGTGGGATGAGATGGTATGATGCGAATATCCTGTCATGATCAGCAACGCTTCTTTGACGTGGGCCCGTGGTGTACCAAGGCCAATGCCGGCCTTGGAGAGGGACAGCAGCAACATACTCCAAAGTTGGTTGATGGAGAATGCAAAGTGCGAAACGAGCGACAGCTATCCAAAAAGCTGAAGAGCAGCAATGCGGAACAAGAAGGGCGAAACAAGAGAATGGAAGACAAATGAGTGTTTGGTTGTTGGAGGTGGAAGAGGGTTGACAGATAGTTATAGCCTGCATGCACCATGATGTGCCTTCCGACTCGGCGGCTCAAAACATATAGGAAGGAGAAGTGGGGTCGCGAGAGAAGAGAAGCCGAGATGAAGTTGGGGCAACAGGGATGTCAGTGGGCGCGACTTCCTCTCTCTATGACAATCATGATCAAAGTGATGGACCGAGGGTGCTGTACAGAAGATTTGTCACATCATAGAGGGTCTCATAAAACATAGCGGCTGGAACGATACATAAGTGACTTGAGAGTACAGAAAGAGAAAAGTGCATAGTTGGACATCAATATTGTGAGGAGTCCTGAGCAGCTATGTATAATCTGAGATTATATCAACTCAATTCACAGCCATGTAGCGGTATAAGAATCAAGCAACACCGTCGCTATGCATGTCGCGAATGCCCCTCTTGCGCCAATAACAGGATTGTGTTCGCTTGTGACCTCCACGTGGGAGCTAGTATTTGGCGCATGCCATCTATTGTAGTTGCGCGTCTTTACCTCCTCCTGGTAGTGCGGGCTGTAGGAGGTGGGTCAAATGCGTCCTCGTCATCCTCGATTTCGTCGTCGCTCTGTATAGGCCGTTAGGAGAAGTGGTTTGAAAAATTGACTGGATCGTCACTTACCGGCTCCGCAGCCTTCTTGCCTCGGGCTGCAGGTGTCCGCGTGGGCTGACTGCGCTGTGAAGCAGGTTGAGAAAAGTTCAAGGTCGATTGTTTGCTTGTAGTCGGGGCTTTTGCCCGGCTAGTCGTCGGCTTCTTCGCGGGTGATTTCGCCCTCGCAGGTGCTTTAGCAGCAGCAGTCTTCTTTGCAGGAGCCTTCTTTTTAACTTCAGGAACAAACATGCCCTCGTCACTCTCTTCGTCGTCATCGCTAAGCATGATCACATCTTCTTCCTCTTCGTCCTCTTCCTCTTCAACGATCTTCTTCTTGCCACGTCCACCTTTTGCAGCTGGCGTCGGCGTCTTCTTCTTGGCTGCTGCCGTTTGACGCATGGTACCAGCAGCTTTACCACGACCGCGTGCCGCAGGTTTCTTAGTCGTCACAGACGCCACACTTGCATCGTCTCTGAAATCGTTGTCGTCTCCGCCATCAACTGGTCGAATGAGGGCGCCTGGATCATTCGCCCAGGGGCCGTCTTCGTCACTGTCCCAACCAAAGGGCTTAGCTTTCAGATTGGACCTTTTGGTTTTCTTGATCTTGCCGGCGGAGAACAAGTTCTCCAGCTGCGATTTGTATTGATCCATTTCGTTCATGATGTGCTCTTCGTCAAGCTCGTTAGCGCTCATCAAGTGAGTGAGCTGGTTCGTTAGACTCTCTTCAACAAAGAGTTCCATCGCGTGCTTGTCATCCTTGTCGACAAATTGAAGCACAGCGTCTCCAAAGGAGTTTTGTGGTAGAATCGTTAATGTCTGTGCAGTTAAGAACTCTTTGACCAGCTTGTCCACCTTCACAGTACTAGCCGACATCTCTGCCAACACCGAGTCATCTGGCATTTCGGTCTTGTTCTTCGATGTTCGTGTTGCAGTCCTCTTTTTTCGATAGAACTGTACAATATCATTTTGATTGGCCACCTTGTTCTGGAAGTTATTGGACAGGCGCTGAGGGTTCTCGACGTTGAACTGTCCAGGCTGGGGCGCTGTGTACTCAACGCGCAGACGCACAAGCGGTAGCGGAACCTCAAGATCATCGCCCTCTTCCCGATCGTCTTGCAGCTCGAGCCACTCCCGTTTAGCTTGCTCTATGAGACTATCGACCACTTTGCTAAGGTATTGGGTGATCTTTGTACGATTGTCGCTCACTCGCCACAGCTCTTTTTGTTTGATTTCCTTCTCTTCAGCAAGCACAATCTCCTTCATGATGAAGGGCCGAACAGACTTCAGCCGAATAGTCTCGGTCTGAAACTCCTTGCCTGTGATACTCAGGATAGCGACATGCTTCGGCACAGCCTCGCCAGGCATCAGAGAGGTGGCAATCGATGAGCCCGGTTGCATGACATGAAAGCCCATCTCGGGATTGAGGCGCGGGTCAATCAGACACTCGTGCTCGTGACCCCACACTACAAGGTCCATGAACTCTGGCAAGAAATTTTCGGGGAGGTAGCTGGTTGGTGTATGGGCGTGATGATTCTGGTGGACGCTCATGATGTTGAACCACTCGTCTTTCTGAGTTCTTGGCTGGAAGAACTTGACTTTCCCATCTCGCCAGGTATGGAAGAGCCGCTCATCCCGCACATTACTGAGACCGTATAGCGCCAGCTTCGTTTGGCCTTTCTGGAGCAAGACGGGCCGGACGGCTATCTTGTCGACCTCGGGCGTACGACCAAAATAGTTGACCAGGCCAGAAGCCTGTAGCAGGTCTAGTGGAGAGTACGAGCCTTCACCCGAGGGATCGTCGTGATTACCATGGATTGCAAATACAGGTATTGCAACGTTGATGTCTTCGTCCTCGTAGTTGACATGGTCGAAGATCCCACCAAAGTTCTCACTTGCGTCGCTCAGCATCTCCAGCTCACAAGGCTTGTCTCCCAGACAGTTTTGTCGTATCGATCGCATGACGTGATAGAGCGACTTCCGCGACGGCTTGTTCTCGTGAAAGAGATCGCCAGCATGCAGCACCATGTCAACGTCATGCTCCTTTGCCAAACGCATGACTTCGTCAAAGGTCTTCCAGCTATCGTCCTTGCGGTAAGCATCTATCTCTTGGTATCCAACATGGCTGTCCGTGGCGACCAGGATTCGGATGGTGTCTGCGCCTGTACATGGTCAGCGCGTGGAGTCGTCTGATGAAGCCAACCCACTTACCACGCTGTGGGCCGCGTGCTCGTGGAGGCATTGAGGAGCTTGCGCGGGGCAGTTGAGCTCTGACACAAGCTGGGCTGGGAAAGGCGAATCGCGGACAGAAATGCAAACTTCCCCACGGCCGGTAATGGCCTCTTATGCAGCTCTTCAGGCGCAATTGCAACAGCCACTATCTACCAGTCCTCGATCGCGACGCGCTTCAGCCTGGCCAAGCTCTTAGCTTCAACCCGTGATCACGTGGGGCGCGACATCGACGGAACATCCGCAAACATTTCGCCGACCTCCAGCATCCCGACGCACGCCGCAATGTTTCCTACACGGGCGCTCTGCTCTCGATCGGTCTGGAAAGGTGAGTGGTGCGAGCATGTAGAGATGAGATATAAGAAGGCTGACAATTCCCAGGGCCCAATATTGTCCCGTAAGCCCTCAATCCTCCATGGCATTTGCAGTTGACTAAACTTCTCAAGCCTACCTATAAAGCGAGCGAAGCCCGGCGAGCGGTTGCCCCCAATCAAGACCCAGGCACGGTCTGCAACCATACTGCCCAATTTTGTGGGTTTGAAGTTCCAGATCCACGATGGGAAGAACTACCAGGACATCACCATAACGGAAGACATGGTCGGACACAAGCTCGGAGAGTTCGCGCCGTACGTCCCACAGCTGAAACTGTGTCTGTGCATGAGAGCGCAATTGGCTAACAGCCGCCTTGTAGAACACGGAAGAACTTCACGTACAAGCAAACGAAGAACAAATGAGGTCATGGGCACATACGCATTGAATGGGAGTTTGGGTATCATTGGTTCTTATCTAGAGGCACTCTTCTGTACCGATACTGTACAATACGACCAACCCTGTCATTGGGTCAAACTGAATATACCAATGTTGTGTCCGTACCCATGCGCCCAAGTGACCAGATAACGCCTGCAATGCATGTCCCTGCGGTTGACCGTCTATCGATAGAACTCGCCGCGCTTGATGTTGACGCCGTACTCGCCGACAGCCATGCCAAGGTCCTCCATAGTCAGCACTGTGCGTCCTTGGCTTCCGCCCTGTCCGCCTCCGCCGTATCCAGGACGCTGTATGCCAAGGTTGTAGTCTTTTGCTTTTGCTCCAGAGTCTTTGCCACCCTGTGCTCCGCCAGGCGCTGCTGCACCTTGCGGCCCACCTGCTGCGCCAAGTCCGCCCATGGGGTTGTTGCTTGTGGTGTTGGACGACCTGATGCGGGAGTACTGGTAGGCGTCGGCAGCAATGTCGGCAATGAACTTCTGCGTCGCGAGCGCGAGGAGGCGGGCGAGGTGGGGAGATGTGTAGGGCGGCGGTGGCAGGCCGGCACGTGTGCAGTAGTAGTTGGTAACGGCGTCGGGAATCTGGCTTTGTCAGTCTCATGCTGCGCTCAAGTGTTGCAATCAGTTGCATACGATAGGCGCATAATCATCCATCTTCCCCAGGAACTCCCGTAGGGTCGCGTCCTTTTTCGCCGGAATGCGCGCTTCGAACGTCTGCGCGGCATCGGCTATCCCGTTCACCGCAGGCTCTGCGTCCGCAGCGCCGTCAAGGTTCATTGTGTCTGCTTGAACCGCGTCGTGGTTGATCTCCTCCTCGACCGTTGGGTCGAGCTCGTCGTTGACGTCCATACTAGCGTCGAGCGGTTGGGTAGTGCTGTCGGACATGGCTGCGGTGAGAGAACGGCTGATCAGCGGATATCAAGTATGACGTAAGTTGGAAGGTGAGAGCGCGGAGTTGATGCGGCGGCAGTGAAGGGCGAGCCAAGCAACCAGATGCGGAAGGCGCCGAGGTCGGCCAATCGGAGCACGCGCTGGTCTTCATCACTCAACCTCTACGAACTGCTTCACTGTACACAGCGCCATGATTTTGAGTCCTGCTAAGTATTGTATGTGTCTCTAAGATCCGTCAGCCCTTTGTTTGCTCCGTCCGTAGTCTCCGCTTGCTGCAGGGTTCTCCGATTGTGCACTTGACTATCGGCCATCCACATCATCAGCCCTGGAACAAACGCCATCGAGAGACATGGCCTAGGCAGAAGCATGAGTGGCAGTCAGCCTCATTCATTTGGTCGTATCTATTTTCAGCACCGCAGCAAACACTGTTTGTCTGTTCGTGCACCTAGAACCTACCATGTCAATCCTCAGGCCATGTCTGACGGTTGACGCACCGCAACCGGCCCCGCTCTGATACACATCCTCCGTAAAGCCAGCCACTTGTGGCTGCCGACACCTCTCCAGGGATCTCTCCTAGTTCCAGCGCCTGTGAAGCATCCACATCTGTCCCATACTACCCTCCAACTCGGACATCTACTCTTTTGGAGAATTTGAAATCCAAAGCCGCCAAAGACAACGGCTCTCACATGCTCATCGCTGGACTGTTCCTGCCGCCATCCTCTTCCGTCGTCTGACATGGCTACCCTGTGGATCTTACCCCCTGAGCTCCTCGAGATAATGCTTCGTCTTCTGGGCAGCATCGACGATGTACACAACATGGGCCGAACGTGCAAGAAGGCCTACGATCTCCTTCAACGACCGACAACATACGTCAAAATCATGAGATCGGTCATCGGACGTGCTCCACAGCATAGATATGAACTCCAGCTCTGTAAGATGCTAGACCTTCACCACGACGTTGTTCAGCATATTCAACACCACAGCAGTCTATTGCCAGCGACTCAGCTCAGTCCGTTCGGTTACGACTGGAACAAGTGGGAAAGTGCTCTGACCACGGCGACAAGAGCTGCTACATGTGACGATGTGTGTTGCTCTGACTGCCTCCCAGACTTTATCGTCTATGACATATTGGCTCGATATCAAGGATTACGAGTGCTCGAAAACCTATGGTTGGAACGACAAGTGAATGCGAACGACTATTTCTCGGTAAATGAGAGCTCTGACGCGAGCGCACTCTCTCTTACACACGGATATCAGGTTGTTATCAATCGCAACGACTTGTACCAGGATGGAGAACTAC
Organism: Parastagonospora avenae f. sp. tritici 18332-5; assembly: GCA_022559985.1. NCBI lineage: Eukaryota > Fungi > Ascomycota > Dothideomycetes > Pleosporales > Phaeosphaeriaceae > Parastagonospora > Parastagonospora avenae. The sequence goes on from JAFJTR010000088.1 coordinate 64,390, forward strand.
CTTCACGGAAACGTGCAACCCCAGAGACGGCAGCCTATACGACTCTGAATTCAGACCATCGGGCACGCTTCTACTCAGCGATCATTTGTGTCTGGTTGCTTAACGAAGTCCGCTGGGTACTTGCCAATTTCCACTATCCCGGACGCTTCGACCTCCAGATCCGTGTGCTGGAGACTTGCAAAGAAAACATATTCGAACGAAGCCGCGAGCCTCTACTGGATGAGTTGGATCAGTACGCCGTGTTCCGTTTCATGTATCACCACCTGCTGCCCGTTTATGGCCTCTCGCTCGCAGAACAGGATATTTCCAAGTTACCGTTCACTTTCTCGTCGGACTTCGGTAAAGATCAAGGCTACACCGCTAGGTACGTCATTTTGCGATGATGAGATGAGCGTGTCTTGTCTCTATCTGGTTTCCACAATACAAAATTCTGTGCACACAGCATAGGGCGTGTCTTCCCCAGCTAAGCTAGCTTCTGTGTACGCTCTTTACCACTTCTATCACATGTGAGGACTAGATCGCAATTTCAATCCTTCGCTCTCCCGCTCTCTCTATGTGTCGCAATGCTGACAACATGTAGGCTACTCCAGCTCTTCATCGCGACAGGACAGACCTACTATCAGCCGCCTGATCTTATCGACCTAATCGTACGCCACAACGCATCTCGCAGGCCGAATTATCCACGTGTAGCTTTTCCCACAAGTACACAAGTCTGGCAACACCCCTCCCAAGCTTTCGCCTTCCCCACGAACCCGGACCTCGACCTGTTTGACGACAACTATAAGCGCCTTGTTCTACGGGCTTCACTGACGCACCTCAACTTGATCGCTCGCGCCTCATTCCACCAAAGCAGTCACATCAGGTCTCCAGTTATCACTGGACCCACGCCAACCGATGCATATACATTGCATGACCATGCTAGCGACTTTTACCTCGACCGAGCCATGGTAGCGTTCGAGAAGTTCGAAAGCCGCGGTTCGCAGTTGCTGAGTATTCGTGAGTTGTTCCCAAGGAAATGGGAAGATGCGCTGTGGAGTGTCTGGTGGTGGGCCAATAGCGAAGACAAGGCCAGAGCAAAGATGGAGAGATGGAGGGGAGAGCCGGTGGGAGAGCTGCACACAACTGGGGGGACATTTTGACTATCTACAAGGGCAAAGATCATGGCATGGATCATGAGATTGAGTGGTAGTATGCGGGGAGCCAGGCAGGCAAAATAGCTCGAGAGCGGGAGGATCTATCTCATCGTGTTCAAGACGACAATACGCAGGACAGACACTAGTCGCAATGATATGGCAAGATAAGGTTCATCCTTTGTGTTCTTTGTGAAAAGGCGGTCTAGATTCCGTGTGTCTTTACATGATTGGCTTGTCTACAGCGTAAAGCAGATACAACAGTGTCCCTACTAGGCGCTATCATAGTAGCTACGACTTACCCAATTAGACTTGTAGTAACTCCTCCGAAGGGCGAGTTGGTGACGCAGTCTACATGAGAGCTTGTGTAAAAACATGTGGCACTGATACATGTACCTGCATCCTGGGGTTCAATATGGTGGTATTGCAGTCCGGGTTAAATGGTAGATTCTACCCTGCCTCATCCAATAGGGATTTGTGTAGAACGAGACATGGCGGGCTCTCGCATTGTAGTCAAATTGATACTTTGATGGTTTCATGCAAGTTATTCTGGGAGAGACATCTGCGGGACGGAATGAGGCAGTGTCGGACAAAAATGTGTAGATACCGAGGATGTCTCTCGTATCTGGACACCAATCCGGGCGCTCGTCTGGTGTATTGGTGTCCAGGACGATGCTCGTGCTGAGCGTTACCAGACTGCCGAGACGTCGAAGGTCTCGTGGGAGGGATGATAGAGACTACACTGGGAAGGTGTAAAAGATGGCTTCATGTGATGGCTGCTGAGTGGTAAGCTTACAATGTTTCACTGCCGGAGCTAGATACCTGGATTGATGGTGGGAGGCGCCGCTTCCGCCAATCACAAGCATTCGGTGCCTTGAGTTTCTGTTTAGGGCAGGTCGTCGCCCATGATGCCGACAGCTGTGGACTTGGAGATTGGAGTCGATATAGCTTGCCACGGTGCCGTGCGACTGTGTGCTTGCCAAGGATTTTAAAAAGACTGAACTTGGCCCTCGCGTTGCCAGGCTGGATGAATGCTTTGGCAATCTAGTTATTCGTGAGTACCTTCTCGGCGGATTTCGGAACGTGACTGCATCCGCCGTGCCGTGCACAAGACGACGAGATGAACCGGGCGCCAGCAGTATTAGTTCGGCCTCTGGAATGGCAAGATGCGGTATGGGATGTGCAGCGTTCATGCGATGGCGTTTTGGAATGCTGCACGAGCAAAAGCGACGAGTGCGGGGGTAACGTCATTGCTATCGATTGACGGTCGAGGCAGCAACATGGCAATTGAACCATGTCAAGCACTCGGAGAGCAAACCACGGTGGGCCAGGGCCACCTGGGTGTAGCCCGCATGCCTGTAGGCGCGCGGAGAAGCCCTGCCATCAACGTTAGACTTTAGAGAGCAGGTGAATGGCCGGTGCCGAAAAACGGTTTTAGTGCGCTATGTGACCTTTCTGCTCTCCACCCAACGCTTGTCATTTTTCGCGCACAAGAGAGACAATATTGCTCAGCTCACCTCGGTCTGCCTTGTCCAAGCTTGCCTTGCCGGAATCCTGAGCGCCGCCTCCGCCCCTCTCGTTGTTGGCTCCAAAATAACCTCTTGATCCTGCACCATCCGCCTTCGTTTGCCGGTGACCTCGTTGTACCTTGCGCCGCTGCTGCCTCGCACAAAGCACCCACGCAACACTTCGACCAGACACACGTTTGCGCCAATCTGCTGGAAGACGCCTGATCCGCGTACCAAAGCCGCCACACAGCTTGCTCACGATTCGACCGTGTCAGCCGCTTGCCCCAGAGCAAGGCCACAGAGGTTAGTCACGTCCACCATGATTGCTGCCAGCATACTTTGCGCCTGGAGCCTCTCGAGAGCCCCGTACATTTCTTTGCCTGCGCCAAACACGCGCGCCCGCTCTCGCTGGGTTTCGGGTGCTACTCGCGCGTCGTCTCTACCCCTCCATGCCTGAACAATTTTTTTGCCCGTCCAACCCGCCCTCTTTTGCATGCACACGACGTCACTCTCGCGCTGTCAGCTATTCCAATTAGCTGCCTCCGGAGCGTCTAGACATACCGTTCACTTCTGCGCCTACTCACACAATCGTCCGCCTGCTAACGTCGCGCGACACAGCTCACCTACAGTTCACCCACAGCTTCGGAAGTTGTTCCGGAACGCCTCCTCTTTCCAGAACCGCATCGAGTTGAGCCCTCGAAAGCCGATAGCAGACCCTACGCCTGGACGTTTCGCAGGCGACAACGTGCGGAGAGGTTTGCATCTACCTCTCCGGACACCACAGCACCAGTCCCGTACTGGTCAGCTCGTTATCGCGATCCCATTGGGGACAGCAGACGCGCTTTCAGCTTCTCAGCGTCAAAGCATTGAATCAGTGCCAACACACCTCTAGATAGCACCATGGCTGCATCTACCTTCTCATATGCGCAAGCCGCAAAGGGCATGTCCACCCCAGTGGCACAGAGCAAGCCGACGTCCGACGCTGCCACACCAGCTAAAGAGACCGATTCCTCCATCGCGAACGGCCCCGCCGATTCGGTACCAAGCTGGGCTGACGACGCCGAGTCAGAATCTGCGACGGAGCAGCCAGCAACTGCCCGCGATGCTCAGCCGCAGACGTCAACGTCGACGTCTGCCCCGCCCGCCCACTCTGTGGAGACGTCGAACATATCTTCACCCGACCTCGGTGCTTCTGCATCCTCTGCTTCGACCGTGACCAAGGACGACGACGTGTCCTCACTGCCAAACGCCTCCTCCGAGTCGACCTGGGACAACAAATCGCAGGCTTCCACCTCAGTGGACAAGTCGGTCGAAGCAGTCGAGAAGACCTCAGACAAGGTGAAGAAGGGCAAGAATGCTCCAGTCGTGCCACTACAGGAGGCACCGCTGCCAGCTGTCAACATTTGGAAAAAGCGAGCAGATGATCTGAAGTCTAAGATACAGAAGCCTAGTTCTTCTCCTCTTCCGAATGGGACTATTCCAGCCAAGAAGCCTGAATCCGCGACCAACGGCGGAAGATCCAAGAGCAACGATGACGACAAGAGCGCCCATGGTCGGAAGGACACCAGAGGCGAGACCGACGCAAAGAAAGACAGCAAGGCCAAGCCTTTTGACAAGAACTTCAAGCACGCATCAAGCACTCAGCCTCCTCCTCCAAAACGTGATCAAGAGTCCTGGCCGACTCCAGAGACTGTAATCAACGAGGACCGCAAAAAGGCGCAAGAGAAGGGCGAGAAGGAGCAGAAAGAGAACGCTTCCGCTGCATCACACGGCAAGCACGAGTGGGTGAAAGTCCCATATACGCCATCGGTTGTTTTCAACACACCGCTACCCAACGCTACAAACCCTAGACGAGGCGGTCGACCTGGCGGACGCGGAGCATCACAATCTGGTGGTCGAGCCGCGACGTATGGACCAAACGGAGCTGTTCAGCCTGAGAAGGATGGGTCGGCACCTGCCATGGCCAATGGGGAACACACCAGGCGCGAGCGTATCGAAGGAGGCGCTCCCCAAGATGTTTCACCCAAGGCGAAGCGCACTGGTAGTGCTGCATCTCCAACATTAAAGGCCCAGGGTCCAGCAACGACTGCAGAGAAGCCGATGAAGGCAGCTGGAACTTTCATGGCGGAAGCCGAGTTCAGACCCAGGACGTCTTCATCCGCACCGGATGCGAACCATCAGTCTCACCAGAACAGCCCCTACCCTCGCCAGCATCCGAACAGACCTCACAAGCCCCGCCGTGGTGATATGTCCTTTGGAGGCGAGAGAAAGAGGGACGGTGATGGGTCGCCCACAAAGGATAATACTTTTGATGAGCGACAGAATTCGACATCTACTCAGACAGATGCTCACGGTGACAGCGAGCGCCGACACTCTACTTACCACGACGGACCAAATGGCCACCAACACAAGCAGGGCCGCTACAGCTCATTCACTGGCGGTCGTGAGCGGGGGCGAGGTGGTCGTGGTGGACGCGGAAGTTACGCGAATGGACACCAATACACCAATGGACACATGTCTGCGCAGTCAGCTTCGTCGTTCTCGCTTGGGCCCCGCTCTCCAACTACGTTCCATCCCGAGAACTCGAGCTTCTTTACACCAGGACAAGGCAAATATGGACGTGGTAATAGCCGCTCGCAATCGATGACGAACGACCCCTACAGATTTGCACCCCATCAGGGAGGACCTCCAGTCGCCCCGATACAGACTTATGGCATGTATGATTATGGTATGATGCAGCCTCCTATGAGTGCTGTACCTTACACTCCTTACATGGATCAGTACGCGCTGATGGCAATGATCACGACTCAAGTGTAAGCCCTTCATTTCCTGGTTGTTCGACCACCTACTAACGAGATCTAGGGACTACTACTTCTCAGTAGACAACTTGCTCAAGGATATGTACCTCCGCCGCAAGATGGATTCCCAGGGCTTTGTTTCGCTTGAATTCATTGCTGGATTCAACCGCATAAAGCACCTATCAACCGACCTCGAGCTGATCAAGCTGGTCTGCCAGCAATCCAAGGTGGTGCAGTATCGTACCGGCGAAGATGGCCAGGACAGACTACGTCGCCGCGAAGGCTGGGAACAGTGGGTCTTGGCTATGGCCGACCGCGACCCTGCCGCGCAAAACGACGGACCCAAGGAACTACACCAACCGCCAGTTCCGCAACCAGCCGGCTTTGACCAATCAGGTACCCCGCAGTGGCCTATGTCTGCCGTTGAGCCCACGGGCCCCTTCGTTAGCAACGCCTCAATTTCACCAATGAATGGCTACGGCCATGGCAGCGGCCAAGAGAAGGAGCCAGCGAACGACGACATGACCAATGGTAGTGTATCTAAGAAGTCCAATGGCGTGCCAAATGGTCACCCTGTCGAGACTTCGATCCAGGCTGTAAGTTCTCAACCTTGCAAGTTTTCTTATTCATAGGCTGTGGTCGTAACTATTGTTGCACACCCTTGCTCATAGTACATACTCTAACGTGCGCGGTGATAGTGATTATAGCATACAAGCTGTACGAAAGGACGTCTGTCTCTATCGGGTCAAAGACCAGCAAAACCTCCGTGCAACCATTACACCACTGACTCTGCACACGAGTTGAATATCACCATCCAAAACCGCTTCAGTAGCGCCACGATACCCCTCTGGGCGACATGCCTTACGCCATGGACGTTCTTTACCAATTTTGGCCACATTTCCTATTACAAAACCTCAATACCCACATGTACAATGAGATTCGGCATTTTGTTTTCGACGATTCTGCACTTTCGACGGATCTAGCTCGATCTTTCGAATCTGACCAAGCATCAATGCGAGCAATCCGTGTTCTTCAAAGCCCTAGCAAGAAGAAATCACCTGATGTCATGTCGCGTCTCCTTGGGCAACTGACGGACGTCTTCAGACAGCTACTAGTCTGATTGTCAATCAGTTGTAACTTACGCGGCTGCAGACAGCAGCCCGTCGAAGCCTTGTCTTCCCCTCTCTGCCCTCAGAAGTCTACATGGGCGTTTCACACATAACAAAAGTTTATTCGTGTCTGGCGTTAGCAAACGGGTACCAGCCATCTTGTTTCCTTGATAGATCCTTCGCACACCATTGTACCCTTTCAAACAACACAATACGGAATATCTTCTCCCATTTTCCCTTACCAGGCCAGATTTTCCCCCCTCATTGGGGACAAAGCTGAGTTATTGCATTGTGGTCGGCGTCCTTTCCTCATTACATTCGGGACTGTACTCTCGATTCGGTCCTCCTCTCAGCATAGCGGCTCTAGCATTCAGGCCACACACGATATAGATCACGTAGGCTGTGAGATCAAAATGTCAAGTACAAAAATTCACACGGCTGCTTTGTTGAAGCCTCGTTTTCCAGCGCCTCCATTGTCTATGCGAACATACATTGAAAGTATATTTCAGATCGACCTCCTGGCTACGTGAAACAATCATTCGGAAATATCAAAACATACGATTTCTCACTATTTCGCAGCATGTCACCTTTGAATGGGTGCGCAAGTGCGGGCTTCGCACGGCGTTGAGCATGTGATCATCGTCATACGTGTCGGCAATCTACACTCCGACCCTTGCGGGTGGCGACTTGTCCCTGCGCCTCATCGTCCATCCCCCACATGCTGTCCTCCTTCTACCTCTCACGACACATACGGGCAATACAACATCACTATGGCACCTTTGGTGCAATTACACACGATGGTGGTCCGGAACGCGAAAGTGTTCAAGTAAGCTCGGTGCACCGCACAGGAAGAAGGAGCAAACATTGACTCAAGCAGGGCCGCCTGGCGACATGCCGCGAAGCTGATACAGAACCAACTTCCAGCAGGTTCGCGACCGACACAAGCACAACTACAACCGATCCTCGCCCGAAACGCACCAACGCACCCAAGACACCGCATTGCTCTTCTTAAACAAAGCAAGGGAAGGTGGTACACTACGCACAGCAACATCTCTGCCGTCGTTCGCCGATTCACGACAGCTGCTTCTCGCTCCTCGGGTGTCAAGTTCGACAAGTCTTCATTTCCCAAATCGCGTATTGGCACCATTGTTACCGCTCAGAGTGGCCGTGCACCTTTCGCATCGACTCTCCGACCTAATCTGACTGGAGGTACGCTCGGCCGGGCCGCAGGCGGATATGGATGGGGCTCTGGCAGAGCTGGAGGCGCTCGATACTTTAGTCACGGCCCTGCTGCGCCCGCACAGGTCATCAATAACGTCTCGCAGGCCGTGCGTGCATTTCTGCTTGGAGGCCAAAAGGCTCAGTTCGATGGCGTGAACCCAAACAACGGGGAGAAGCGGTTCAAGACTGTCACTGCTCTGCAGGACCAGGTTAACCGCACTCTCAACAAGGTTCCAAAGGCAACTCCAGGCTCCTACATCAGCTTCAACATCAACCCTACCGTCACCGCCCTTACGCCTTTGAAGGCCGTCGAGGGTTTCTCCTCTTTCGCGCAGGAGAAGGACTCTCTCAACAACGAGGGCCTCCTTGACGTCCTTTCGGTAGACTTCTCCCGGGCTGTCAAAGAGCTAGCTGCCGTATTGAAAGATCTTCAACGACTATCTGAGCTCGGTGACCTTCCGATATCATACGAGCACTCGACACTCAAGGTTCACTTCCCTGGAGTGGACGCTAGCAGTGTAGAGACAATCTGTAACGACCTCGAAGTACAACGAGGCGTTGTGGGGCAAGGCGAAGATTTCGATTCTTTTGTTGGAACCGACATCGCTTTACTCTTCCCGTTCGCACCCAGCAGATCGCCGTCCGAGTGTTCCTTCTTCGACAAGCCAGTCATTGGCCGTCAGCATGTCCAACCAATCATTGATTGGCAGCACATGCTGACACCATCGAGCGTGACGTCGGACGCGTACTCAACACACTCCGAGCACAGCTTCGATGACTTAGCAGACTTTACTGAGGAGCCTAATCCGTGGCTCTCTTCCTCTTCGCCTTCGGGCTACGAGAGTTTGCACACTAGCGAGGCTGAAGAGATGGACATGCATACCCCCATGGAATATCAAGGGTTGGAGGGGATGTACCGATTTATGGCGCAGTGCGAGTCGAGGTAGACGACATCTAGCACTTGGCGTTTGTGGAGGATTATACCATTTGGCTCCAAATTGCCGGGCTCGGCGTCGACATATTACGTGACCATGAATATTCCATTCTTTCCTCTCTTATGTAGAATACAGAAATCTGCACAGAAGTTGGATATGTTCAAGTACCATGTGATGCTTCTTCTCTATTCCCTTTGACACCCATGGACATCCGTTCTTAAGCTTGGAGATTACATTAGAAGGCAGAGCTGGCGGCAAAAGCTCAGTGGCGTCTATACTACCGGCCCTACCAATCACATGATAGGTATCTAGCCATAAGCGTCTAGAGGCATCCCGAGTTGAATTATTTCCGGGCAAAGCTGCTAATGACCTCCACTTTTCGACGCCTTCCTGATGGATTTTAGGAGAAGGGCGACAGGATGACTCCTGGAGCAATTTGGCAGGTGTCAAAACTCTTCGTCGGCGGTGCTCTCTCCTAACGATCTTCGCTGTTGGATCGAGCGCAAAAGGAGCAGAGTTATATCCGGCCATGACGACTCGAAAACCACGAAATGAAGAAGAGTTGGAAAACAGAGAGGATGAGAGCATTACAGCACCAGAGAAGGCTCTTGATGGCGCTGAACAAGGACGTAGAGCTAATCTTGAGAAAGAGATCGACCAGAATGCAGTAACACTGCAAAAGACCAAATCTTACACCGATGTGCCACCCAACGGTGGTTATGGCTGGGTATGTGTCGCCGCCTGCGCAACTATCAACGCACATACATGGGGTCTCAACTCTTCCTATGCAGTCTTTTTGGCCTACTATCTCTCCAACAACATATTCCCCGGTGCAACGCCGTTGCATTATGCCTTCATCGGCGGCCTGTCCATCAGTCAAGCATTGATTGTATCGCCTATAGCGACATTAACGACTCGCATCTTCTCGACCCGCACAACGTTACTTATTGGCGTAGTCCTGGAGACTGCTTCTTTCATTGGGGCTAGCTTTGCGACTAGGATATGGCATCTTTTCGTCACACAAGGCCTCTGTTTTGGATGGGGCATGGGGTTCTTGTTCGTCGGCAGCGTGGGAATTGCAGCGCAATGGTTCACTACACGTCGCAGCCTGGCAAACGGACTCACATCCGCAGGGTCTGGTCTCGGCGGACTTATCTACTCCCTCGCCACACAAGCGATGATTCGCAACATTGGACTACCATGGGCCTTTCGGATTCTGGGCATCATTGCGTTTATAGTCAACACGTCCTGCGCACTGCTGATGAGAGACCGCAACAAACAAATTGGAAGCAGCCAGCTGAGCTTTGACTGGAGGCTCTTCAAGAAATCAGAATTCTGTGGACTGATGCTGTTTGGGTTTCTGAGCATGTTGGGCTACGTCGTATTGCTGTTTTCCTTGCCAAACTACGCTCGTACGATTGGCCTCACGGCGCAGCAAGGCAGTATCATTGGCGCGATTTTCAATCTTGGGCAGACGCTGGGACGACCGCCGATTGGATACTTCAGTGACTCAATTGGCAGACTGAACATGGCGAGCTCTATGACGTTTGCGTGTGGCGTGTTTAGCCTAGTAATCTGGGTGTTTGCTAAGAGCTTTGGAATGGTAGTATTCTTCGCAGTATTGGGAGGTACCGTGGCGGGCACGTACTGGGCTGTTGCTGCGCCCGTGACTGCAGAGGTTATGGGTATCAAGATGCTGCCGAGTGCGTTGAGCATTACTTGGTTGGTAATGGTGGTGCCTACAACATGTGAGTTGCATCCCTCTAGCCTGTCTGATATGTACTGATATTGAACGACAGTCTCTGAGGCCATTGGTCTTGAAATCGTTGCGTTCAACGACGGAACCTACACCGGTGCCATCTTGTTCACCGGCTTCATGTACATTGGGGCCGCATTGTCTCTTTCGATGGTGCGAGCGTGGAAGATTGGCGAATTGGAGGAGCAGGCGGCTGGTGAGGGTAAGGCGAACAATGCCGGAGCTACGGACGGGTTCAAGAGAAGCTCGTTCGTGAAGAGAATGGTCATGTGGCGAAAGGTTTGATTGTCTGTATCTAGCTCCAGAGAGCCTTCCATGGCAAAACAAGAGCATTGAGTTAAGATGGAACATAGCAGAGGTATTTGCTGAAGATTATAGATCGGACTAGTATTTGCTACGCTGCATGTCGGAGCGCACCACAAAAGACAATTTCTGGTAGTGAGACTAGGCCAGAAGAGACGAGCTCGGGAGCCTTCTGCTTCGAGAAGACGCACTGATCAGGTGTTTCAACTGCCCATGTGCTATTCTGAGCTCCATCCCTATGTCGGTATTCTAGAAAATTCGTCCAGATTCATGCATCTGTGACAGCCTGGTCGACCATGCTTAGCTCCCGCAGGCTAAACTTTGCTCAGGGTCTCTTTTGCGTTCCACCATTCATCCCGGTCTAGTCGATGAGGGCGACTAGGTACTGCTGTTTGAAGGTCGGAAGTTAGAACGACGTTCACCAGCAGCTTCGCTGTGTCAAAATGTGGATGCAGTTGGTTCATGTACGGCTGGGTGAGCTCGTCGATGGGAGTCGAAACGCGCTCTGCATCTGCAGCATTGGATGTCGTGTTTGTTTGGTTTTTATTAGCCGTCGCTGGCATGATAGGTGCATTAGCATCAGGAAATGAGGCTAGACGCGCTGTGACGCCAGAAGACGCGTCGAGGACACTGTGCTTGGCGGTCGCTGGAGTCGCTGGAGACGCTCGGGATAGTGGTGAAGATGCACCTCCTTGCAGAAAGACAGCACATTGCTGAGTGCGAGCTCGAGGAATGGCCTGTCGTGCAACGCGTGCCGGGCAGTGCGACGTTGCACCTGCATGTGGCCTCGGCAGCAGGAGCGTCATTCGCGCTTGCCCCTTGAGCTCGACTGCCACGTTATGTGGCCCGCCCGCATTTCACCCCTCAGCCAATCAGGCGGCGGGCCATCTATGATCAACTCTCCTTTCCCCGTCAATTTCTCACGACCACACCTCGCGTCTGCTTTTTTGCATCTCTTGCTGCTGCTCTTGCTTCTGCCACGGGATGCTTGCTCGTCCTGCTGTCTCCAGATCAGAGTCCTCCCACCTTATGTCGCTCCTTTAAGCTGCTCACCATAGCCTTTCCTTTCTTATACACTTAATATACCTGCGTCATCGCCCGTCTCCGGCCTCACGACGCCGTCCGCACGCGTACTCGCCGCCCTCAGCACCGGCCTGTCCCTCGCCCGCTCGCCAGCTCTCCAGCACTTCCGACGCGTACCGAAACTTCCACGGCGCGTTGAAGGTCAACGAGGCTGCAGGAGTGGAGAGAGACATTGAATGCAAGCTCGACGATCTTCCTCGCCCTCACTGTCTCCGCCGTCATCGCCTCCATCTGCTGCCCAGCATTTCGGCGAAGCGAACAGTCCCCGCGAGGCAATCTCCCCGACCCAGACGCTGTGGACTGCCCCGTCCCCGACTCGAACCCTTGGCTATTCAAGCCCTGAGCTACCGCCGCTGCCGTCCTTTTCTGCGCTTGGAAACAATCCTCGCACCCCGTCTACTGCTGCTAGGAACGAAAGGACAGACACCTCCTACTACACTGCTAGCTGGGGCAGCCCTTACCGACACCCGCCCCCGGTCTTCAATCCGCAGCGCCAGGTCTCGACCAACTTCGGGAGCGACGACTTCGAAGGCGAGTCATCCATTCTGCAATTTGGGCTTGGACACCTTCTCCCGTCGCGACTCGAGATCGAAGAAGAATCGCCCAACAGGTTTAACCTTGAGCATCTCATTCCTCGCTTAGACCAGAACGCCTCGCCCGTTCAATTTACTCTTGAACACCTCATCCGATCGCGAGTGCCGATTCCAACAACACCGACAAAGGACTCGCAGAATCCCGTAGTCACCCCGCGAGCGACTGATTCGAATCCGACTTCGGCAGAGTGGGTGCAGCGGTTTTTGGAACGCCGTTGGAATCGAGAGGCCAACGACTGGCGAAGCGACAACAGCAGTGACACAGACAAGGAGTCTTCCGAGGACCAGGAAGTCTCACTTGCGCCTCCGCTAAAGAGAGGACACAAGCCTCGGAATCAGAACAAGACGCTGAACCAGCAAGACTTCTGGCGACATTTTAGCAAGGACCAGAAGGACGCAATCGGCAAGATGATGGCCTCAAAGTATGCTGTACCTGATGCGGGCTCGCATTCTAGACAAACATCAGGCGCTGGACCTTCGGAAAAGCGCGCAGTGAATGAACGCAATGCACAAGTTGGCAAAGCGCTGGCCAGCCCTGTCGAGCCCGTGAAGCTAGCAGAAGCAACGCCAGTCAAGCCAGATGAGAGCATCAGCAACAATCCTACGACAGCTTCAGTATACAAGCCACTGCCGGATACCCCTGTCAAGCAATTGACCTCAGCTGAACCTGTTCGTGCGCCTGTACAACGTGTGCGAAAGAAGGTCATGGTCAAAGGAAAAGGATGTATTATCTCAATACCACGCGACATTCCTCGAGGTACTCCTGGTTTTCCACCAAAGCCTTTGAGTGAAGATGCAGTAAACGCAAAACTGCGCCAGCTAAATCAACAGGGCTACGATACACGCGGCTTCAGTACTGGAGGATTGGAGCCGCATAACCGCGCCATCTGGCCCGGTGAAGAGGATGTACGTGCTGAGCGAGCCAATGCGGCATCACAATACCGTGTCCGCATTTCCAAAAGTTCAGAATGGAAAGAATATGTCGACTCGCTGCTAGAGGCGAAGCTCGCCGCACTTGGTGTCAGCCAGGGAGGCGAAGAAGACATACCACTGCCCTTGTCAAGATCAGCTTCGAGCCAACAACACCCAGGCCAGATATTCTCGCCACCACTGCCCACCTCTTCGGCGGGAAGTCATCGCATGGCTAGACAAGGGAGCATCGTGTCCGGATCTTTCCCATTTGGACCGTCACCAGGCCATATGTCTCGGCAGTCAATCGCTTCGCCAGGTGCTTTTGCGAACCCGCGAGCCCCCATGCATATGCATCGCCATTCGACCTTTGGATCACCCGCTAGTTTCGCGCACCATGCAATTTCGCCCTCTGGCACGTGGTCACCTGGTAACTACTTTGGATCGCAAGACGGCCGTACTGCATCGCCTGCACTTCCTTTCAGCCGGCCCGATATGGCAAGCATGCTTTCGCCTGCTTCGCCATTTGGTATGCGTCACAACCAGCAATTCCCCCCAACTCCTGCTCAACAGGATGACTACCTTGTGCAGATGCAGATGCAGCAGCAACAACTTCAGCAGCAGCTCCTCCAACAGCAGCAGCAACAGCTCATGGGCATGCGACCAAACTCGACTCTTGCAGAAGTGCCAGAGGATGAGGACGAGGAAGATGAAGTACCAGCCATGAAGCATGCCACGAAAACTGCATCAGAAATTGCGGTCCCGACACCTCGTGGTCATCGCCACAACATCAGCGAGAACCTTGAGCGTGAGGCTGCTGATGCTGAATATCATCTAGAGGAGGCCATAGACAAGCAGTTCGCAGAGGGAGGCGACTTCAGTACAGAGCCCGAGGTCAAGCATCAGTACAAGCCTTCTAACCCTGTGGCGAACAAGAAGTGGGAGGATGCACGACCAGTTCTCCACCAGCCTCAACCACATAGCCGAGCACATTCGCTTGCAAAGTCGCAGCAGCCAGTGGCTTTCTCGTTCCCAGCGCAACCAAATCCCCGGGGCGAGAGTGATGGTGCTAAGACAAATATCTCGGACATCACGAATCCAAGCCTCGAAGACGGAGAGGTTCCGCCCACAGCACCAGCTTCGGCGCAACACTCACAGGCTACCTCGCAGGTTGGCAATACTTGGAAAGAGAACAAATTCGCGATCAGCAAGCCTGCATCTGCTGTTCACAGCAAGCACACCTCACAATCTTCCATCTCAAGGCTCAACGTCGAAGCTAAGGAGTTCAAGTTCAATCCTGCTGCATCTTTCAGCCCTGGATCCTTCTCATCAGGCTTCAATTTCTCGCCAGCTGTAAAGTCGCCAGCAGACGTTGTGGCACCGCGCAGCAGCAAGCCGAGCATCGATGGTATCTCCAGTTTCAATGTCACCGCTCCTGCATTTAAGCCGGATGCACCCGCTTTCCAACCAGCAGCTTCCGTAGCCAAGCCTGTTGCTGAAGTCCTCAAGTCTGCCGTAGAAGTACCCGAGTTCAAGCCCATTGGTTTGGGCGGCAACGCGTTCCCATCAAGTGGTTTCAACTTCTCCAGTCCGCCATCTTTCAAACCAGATGCGCCTGTGTTTAATCCTAGTGTATCGGCGTTTAACCCCAACGAGCCCGCACCCGCGCCCACAAGCTTCTCCTCGAAGATCTTTGGCGACGTCAACTTGTCAGCCAGCGATATTGTTAAGCCAGCATCCCGCTCGAAGGCTGTACCTATCGTCCGTCCGGATCTCACTCGACAGGAGACCCCCAAAGAGAAAGAAGAGGAAGAGAGGGAAGACGAGGAAGGCCGCCCAATGCAAGCTGATGGTCGCGAGAAGCGTGCTCGACGTGGTCGTGCTGATGGCGATGACGTGCCCAAGTTCGCTCTGCAGCCTATTTTGGCGTCGCAGCCGCTGGCCGAGGTTCCTCAGCTCCACATGGATGAAATCGAGCCTGAGTTGAAGCCGGACGAATTGCCAGAAGATAAGGAGAATTTCTCGCCGGCTGGCAAGATGGCCAGATCAAAGTCAAAGAGCCCGGAACCGTTGCCTTTGGGAGAGCTCATCGTCGTTGACTCGATTAAATCATCTTCGCAGACTGAAAAGTCATTAGACATCCTGGACGATGACCTGACGCCTGACGCGAGCGACGTACCTACGCCTACCATCGAAGAACCGGAGCCGGTAAATAAGAAGCATGGGCACAAGAGCACACTCTCGGCCACCGCGAAGGCATTCGAGTTCAAGCCCCAATTCGGCGCAGGTTACGATTTCGGCTTCCACGTTACAAAGCCTTCCCAGACGCAGGAGCCTGCGAAGCGGCAAGTTACTCCTCCGCGTCACATCAGTCGTAGCCCAGCTACCACGTTCCGACCAAGTGACGATGGATCGTACAAGACCGCATTGGAGGGAGGCAGACATACACGTTATCCAGATAGCGAGAGCGTCGACTTTGATCCATTGGGTCACGCATCCTTTAACGACATTGATGCTGTCATGAAGCACATGAATGAAGAGGGCTCCGACTTTGGCGTTGAGCGTGACGAAGATACTTGGGATCAATCCTCCCCCCAGAGGACACCACACGAGTTCGAGCGGTCCGACCTTCAGCCCAACTTCAAGATGCGTAGCGACGCGCCTAGCCCCAGTCCTCGACGAATCTATGCGCCACGAGACATGCGAGGCTCCGCGACCTCGGCGCAGGATCCTTTCGACGACGAACGCGCCGCGCTGGCGTATGAATCTCCTGTGCACCGTCTGAACAACGCCGACGACGTTCCCATTAGTGATTGGGACGAAGGTCTCCTTACCGATGGAGAGAACAAGGTTCAGACGCGTAGTCGTTTCTTCGATCAGCACGTTGATGAAATCATGGGCCGTCTTCTAGAGTCCCGCCTTGGCCCACTAGAGCAGAACCTGCACGGTATTCAGGAGGCACTGGCGACGATATCGAAACGCCCAGGTCGTGGTCGTCGAAGCTTGTCTACTGCCGAGCGGGACAGCGACGCTGATGACGAGGATGAGGACATTGGCACTGATGCCCATTACCGTCGTCGTTCTCCTCGCGTAGACAGAAAGCTGGAGAAGATGCGAGCTATTGTAAGGGATGCCCTTGAGTCTCACCAGTCACAGGTCGCGTCTATGCCGTCTGCCGTCGAGCCAGTAGGCCCTGAGCAGATCCGTGAAATCTTTGCGGATGTGCTAGCGGCCCAGCATTCAACTGCTTCAACTGCTCAACACGTGGATGCTAACCAGATCCGCGCTATCGTCGAGGACGTTGTCGTATCGAACAAGCCATCTATGCCAGAAGCTATCACGGAGCCAATCAAATTCGACGACATCCGCTCGGTTGTGATGGAAGCTTTCGCCACTCATGCGCCTCAGCCCATGCCACCCCCAGTACCCGAGCAAATCTGGCCGGACGATCTCAAGTCTATTTTTGCGGAGGTTCTGTCATCCCACCAACCTCCTGCATTACCAGTTGTGGAACCTGTGCAACCTGACACAATCCGCTCGATCGTAGTCGAAGCCTTGGCATCCAGCAAGCCAGCAACGCTTGAGGCTCCTGCGGACATTCCCCAACCCCAGGCCGACATGTCCGAGATCTACCAAGTCGTCGGCAGTCTGAAAGCCTCCATTGCGCAGACCACCAATCATCAACTCAAGGCTGATGATATCCGTGAGCTAGTAGAGGACGCCCTTCATCGCCAGAGCCTGGAATTAGTGACTCAAAAAGAGAGCAAGGCTCTACAGGAGAAGGACGCACGTATTGCTGAGCTTGAGGCGATGTTGGCAGAGTCAAAGTCCCGTGCTGAGGAAGATGCTCAGGTCCGTGGAGCGCTTGAAGTTCGTGAGGCTGATACGTCTCGCCTGCTCAAGGTCACTGAAGAGGAACTCACTCTTCTGCAACAAGCTGCCAGTCAAGATGAGGAGAAGATCAGCGTTCTCAAAGAGGAACGCGATGCTGCTCGTCGCAGTCTAGAGAAGTATGAGTCTGGTGATGACGAAGTTCGAGACAAGCTTTCTTCTCTTGACGTCGAGAACGAGCAGCTTAAACTCAAGAACATCGCACTCGAGAGCTCCGAGGAGGACCTCCAGAATCGACTTAAGACAGTCACTGCAGAGAATGAAGCACTTGCTACCACACTCGAAGAGCATCGTCTATCTGCCAGCAAGTGGCGCTCCGATCTCCAGCAGGCGCATGAGGAAAGTGAGCAGTTGCGCAAAACCATCGGCGAGGCGCGCTTCCAGGCCGAGGAAGCCACACGTGTTCGCGAATCAATGCGAACCAAGCTAGAGAAGTTGCAACAGGACATGGTCGCCGCCTCCCAGCAGGTTGCGGCCGAGCGCTCTCAGTGGCATAAGAGTGAGGAGTCCTCTGCGACAAAGTACGAGATACTCAGCGCCCGTATTGAGGCAGAGGGCCGAACTCGTGAACGTCTTGAGCGTGAACTTGAGCGACTGGAGATACAAGAACGCGAGGGTATGAAGCTCCGAATCCACCTGGAGCAGACTCAGAAGCACAATGCCAGTCTTGAAGAGACTATCGATCAACTCAGGCAGGAATCGATGGAACACCAGAAAAATGCAGAGAGATACGAGCGCGACATGCGTGAGGCACGGGATGCTGCTCACGTGGAGATCCGCCGTACTCGTGTGCTTATGGAGGCTGATATCGACGCAGCCAACAACCAGGTCAACATTGTCCGGCATGACCTTGAGAGCGAGAATGCTCGCATTCGCGCAGAGCTCGACCAGGTCCGTCTGGATGCCGACACTGCAAAAGAAAAGCACGAGCTTGACCTAGAAGCCGCATCTGACGCTAAGAAGCAAGCTGTTCGAGACGCACTCGAGAGCAACAGACACAGCCTCCAGGAGCAGCAGCGCACATTTGAGCGCCAGCTTGAGCACCTGAAGCAAGAGCATGCGCGTGCTCTGAACTTTGCGCGCGAGGACAAGGAGCGTGCCGAAGCCTTCCATAATGACAGACTCGATCTGGCCAACTCCAAGGCAGACCATCTGAAGGACAGGATTTCTCTGCTAGAGGAGAAGCTCCATGTTGCCAAGGAAGCTGCAAACGCCGCCGCTGCTGCTGCCGCAAAGTCGCCCACGTTCGCATCATCAGGATCTGGAGGGTCGGAGAAGATTTCGCCTCAAGCTCTCCGCGAATCTATTGATGTTCTCCAGCAACAGTTGCAAGAGCGTGAACAGCGAATCGAGGCGCTGGAACATGAGATGGAAGACCTAGATACTGAGGCTCCAGCGAAGCTCAAGGAACGTGAGACTGAGATCAACTGGCTTCGCGAGCTTCTCGGTGTTCGCATTGATGATCTAAACGATCTCATTAACTCTCTCGCGCAGCCTACTTTCGATCGCGAGACTGTTCACGATGCAGCCATTCGTATTCGAACCAATCTGCAGATGGAGCAATCTGAGAAAGAACGCCTCATCTCTGGTGGTCAACAGTCTTTCCCCACACTGAGTACGCTCTCCAACTTTGCTTCACCGAAGGCTGTCCAGCTCGCGGCTGCATTTGGTAACTGGCGCAAAGGTCGTGGGGAAGCCGCATCAGCCCTTGCTGGAACCTCAAACACCCGCTCGCGCAACCAGACGCCTTCCCGTGCTACTCCACACTCAGCCCAATCTTTTCTATCCGGTCTCATGACTCCTCCCACTTCAAATCTCCGGCGCACCCCAGACCTTCCATCAAGCTCGCGTCCGCAAAATGTGCGCACTAGCTCAGTCAGCTCGAAAGCCTCGACTGAGATGGGGTTCCCTGGTCTCGGAAGCAAATCAAGCAATGTCCCGCAGACACCGCCGCTCATGCGCAAGGCCAACTACGATCAAGACGCCGAGGTTGAGCAATTTAGCGAGAGCGGATTCTACGACGACGAGAGCACAGTTGATGGTGAAATGACGCCTATCGCACTGAACTTCGGCCGTGAACTCCAACGAGAGAACCCACGCCATTGAGAATGAACATACCACCATATCGATTAGATCGACACATATTTCCTTTGTACAGATATTTCCTAGTTTAGCTCGATAATGAGCGTCCTGTCCCTGTTTACTTGTTTTCATTTTGTTCTTAATGCCCGCTTGTTTTGTTGTTACTGTCTTTTAGCTGCATAGGATAGATATACCCCCAAGACCAATATTGGCGAAGGCGACTAAATTGTATGCAGTGGATCTCATATAGTGTTTGTTGGCATAGGAGGAATGGACTAGAATGTTAATAACAATTTTTATTTTGGAATTCTTTATTCTGTTTTTGCTTGTCAGTCGGTCACTATTGCTATGCACGCATGTCTTGTTCGAGTGGAAATCGTTGATGTAAATCACTGCCCGAGACGTATAATATTATGCTGAACTCCTCCGTGAATCGCAATGCCTGTGAAAGAGTCTTCGCTTGTTCAGCATCAGATATCTGTCCCTGATCGCCCCGCAATATTCCCCAAAAATATAAACTTCTGGCCGTCATATGCAACCCGTATCAGTGTATCGGACTGCCAAGTCGTGTCGGCACAAGATCTCAAGTCCACAGCCATTTCCTGCACTTCTTTGCACCACAGAGACAAGGTATTGCTCCTTCACCAGGTTCCTCCATCTCCTGGCTCTCACTCTCGTCCTTATCGAGGTAATCGAACGTCAACTCTTCGCCCGCAGGAATGAAGCGACATGCAAAGAAGGCAATATCGTAGACTTTGCAGTCATGCTTATTGTAGCTTACTGTGTACTGGCGACAGTTTGGCTCGCAGCAATGGTTGATGAATTTGGTCGGGCCGCCCATGAACTCGCCATCAACGACGTACATATCTTCTTCTTTGAGGTTCTCCGTGTCAGCGAACTTATCAAGAGAGTACAGATATGAGGCTTTGGCTTTAGAAGATGATGTCTCCTCACGACGGGTCGCTTCAGCGTCAGTGATGACCTCGCCACGATAGGTGTCGATGAACTGACCCTCGTGCAGGTCTTTCTTGCACCGTAGGCCCCAGCCTCGTCCGGTGGGTGTCTTGAAAATCTCAACCTCCACGGTGCGACCAAACTGTACGTTCTTGTTCCGGCAGTACTGACCGCACTTACACTTGTCGTTGCATTCATAAATCGGTCGACGAGAGTTGAGGTAGAATGGTACTAGAGCGCCCGTATGCTGGATCTTAGTGCCTTCAGCAAAGTAGGGAAATTTCTTAGGGAACCCCATAGAATAACCCCCGTTAAGCTTGTAATCTTCATATTGCGCAATCATCCCCGGGTCCGTGATGCGGCTCTCATCGACTGCAGCATATTCCAGGCAATCACATTTCTTAGTGTATTCGCAGCCAATGTCGCGTCCCATATGCGGCGAGCACTGTTGACAACCGACTTGCGCCTCAGTCGACGCACGATGAACGCCTTCTCGAAGTACGTACTCTAGGATATACTTAAACCGCAGAGATGGCGTAGAACTGTCCACGACGTTGTACAGGTGAATAGGTGCACCCGGGACTTTCTTGAGGCAGCGCACATACTCCTTTCGTATATATGTCAAAGCTGTAGTAGTCTTTGCATTTAAAGCGGCCCTTGTGATCTCTGCCGGAAGGTCGTTGATGTTGAGGCTGGTGACGTTTGGACCGGAAGACTGGGTAGCTCTTGTCAGCCCGCGGACATAGGTAATGGTGATACTGAATGATCAAAAAAAAACTCACTGGACGGCAAAAAATGTAGCCATTTTCATCTGCATCAAGGACGCCATTGTAAGTGACGTCTGTGCCTAGTGCAGCTGAAGCAGCAGATGATGATCGAGAAGCTGACGGCGTCCTGCTATCCTGATGCAGGCGACGCTCAAATGGTGACGGTCGTCGTTCGATGTCCGATGGAACTTCTAGAGACTTCCTCTTTCTCGTTATGGAACTGTTGTGCGCAGATCTTGAGAACGTCAGTATCGCGTATCAGGTGAAATCGATCAAGCGTGCGCATACTTCGCCCTCTCCTCTAAATACACTTGAACTTGATCTAGACACCGGACCAGCTCTCCAATAGAGTGCCAGCTCAGCGGCGGTGTGTCGGTCGCATATTCGGTCTTCCATTCAATGAGATACTGCTCGTTCTAGTGGAAGATATCAGAATAGTGCACGGGCCACATATAAGAGGGAAGAAGAGGTCACTCACCTGTCCGACAATGCGATTCGAAAGGATAGCATTAACCTAACGAAGAATAGCTTATTAGAGGTCGCGTAGAGAGGATCTCGCTACTAGTCGTACCTTATTAGGTGCTACCCGACGTTTCTCGAAGCCGTTGGTTGGTATCACAACCATAGCAGGCATCCTTGAGCTGCGACATGTTAGTGATGTTTCCACGCGTTGCGATTAGCATTAAGTAAGAGTATTAGTATTATTTGAGAGTGTTCCGGCATTCTAAAAGGTTATGAAGGGTAATTAGATATGCTTACATAATTTGAGGAAATAGCAAATAGTGCACGAATAGCAGGCGTAGTAATAGCCTAGCTACTCGTAGCAGAAATACCTTAGCCTAATCGTGGCAAGGCTTAATAAGGCAAGAAGTATAGAATAGTTGAAAGCAAGTATAAAGACTTAGCTAGAGTAACTAGATGCGCAGCTTTCGCCAGCAAACAGCGAAGTTCTTAGCGCAAATTGCTGAGTAATTGCGCACGGACTAAAGAACTCTAGTATCTAATTAACTGTTCTTTATCAAATTAAATAGCAATAAGCATAAAAAGATTTCTATTTAACGTAGGCGATAGGCGAGCTGGCCGGATGGGTGAGTTAGCTACCTCTGCCAAGACCCCACGAAAACCACGACTGCATGTAAGGGGCTACGCTCAGGGAGCTATCGCACAGGTATACTGAGGTTGTATTTGATAGAGAAGAGAACTATAGAAGCTTGAGCTCTCAAGATATAGTCTGAATTCGGCTCGGCGTAACGTACGGCCGGACTCAGTGGTTCTGGTCTGAGCGCTGCTCAGACGCCGTGATCAGTGCGCCTGGTCGCGTGACCGAGATATCATCGAGGAACTCATCGATTGGGCTTCAGCCCATCTGTAAGCAGTTAGGAGCAGGAGATAAAGTATAATGTAAGGTGTATTGTGAAGTGTCGTGTCCTGACCACCGAGATGTCCGTGATCTAAGCTTATATACGTGAAGTGGTGGGCTGATTGGCTGGCGGATAATCCACGTGACCATGCAAGGTGCCCTGGGCTTACACCTGTCAGATAAGATGAGATCTTAGATAGAATTGATCGTTCAGTGTATTTTTCTGTAGTTTTTCTACGTGCTCTGATTTTGTTCGTGGTGTTACACCCGACCTTTGTGTTACCTGACTATTCCTGGTCCTGAAGATGATGACGCGCAACGCCTGCTATTTGACAACACCATCACACTGTACACGATAGTATAGCACTAACTAGTACTGTTATAGAAGATCGTAATACGCTATTCTACTTAGAATCTATTGCTGCGTCTTGCCTACACGTGCGCGCGTTATGTCCTGCCTCGCCGCAGCGTCCGCAGCGTCGTTGGCTGGGCCCACCTGCCTTAACGCGCACGCTCTTCTTCGTCTTCTTCCCATCACTACGCGCCCTAAACTCCTTAAGAGTCGTCAGTCGCAGGCCCTCGTTAATCGTTAAGGTCGCTTGCTGCTGTACGCGCTTCCTTTTATGTAAACTACGCTTACTTGAGGCCTCGTTGGCGGCTTGGAGCTTAGCGTTGCGCTTAGTCATCAGCACCAGAGAATGCGCTATTATCTCTGCACCTTTTGACAGGCTCTTAATCGCCTCATCTATATACGTAGGTGAGCTATCTACATGTCTTTGAATCCTCTCTTGAATAAGCTTTGATTTCGACCCAAATTCCAGGGTATTACTTAGAGTTTGGGACTGCCAGGGAACATCCTCGATAGTAGGCAGCGGTAGAGTACGCAGCCGTACGTTAAGCGTCGATATCACCGCCCCTGGATCAAATGGGACTAATCCAGCGCCTCGAAAGCCTCCTTGGATATTAGCCTTTGTAATCGCAGCGTCAAAAGCGCCTTTGAAGCACGGTAGGAACTCTAGTTTAGTGATATAGGTGATCTTGTTGCGCGTCAGATCCCCAGCTTAGCGGCCATACGCCGTCTTCAAAGGAGAGAAACACCCCACATCAAGAGGCTGTAGGAGGTGCGACGAGTGAGGAGGCATGCAGAGGGTAATAATGTTGTGATCCTTGCAGTACTGCTGGAATTTAAGCGAGTTGTAGCTCTCATGGCCGTCGATTATGAGCAGCCGATAAGCGCCTACAACTCTTCTCTTTGTATGCTTATTAAAGTGCTTCAACCACTGCAGGCTAAGCTCATTTGTTGTCCAGCCGTTCTCTGAGACCGCAATAACCCAATAGTGCGGCGCGCTGCCCTCCTTATACCAGACAGAGAGGTGATTCTTGCTTTAGAAGATGATGAAGAGTAGGATTGCCCACCCAATCGCGTGGATGCCCTATATCACCGTCGTCCACTCTCGATTGCCCTGCTACACCGACTTTAGCCCTCCTCGACGCTCAGGGCTAGTAACTACTGCTCCAGTTGATATCATGCCTATTATGAAGCCAGACTTGTCAAAGTTGTACGTGTCGTTATGAAGGATACTGTGCTTGGCCTTCATGTTCTCCACAAGCCGGAACCAGTCTCGTATAATCTCAGGATCCTCGCAAAGGGCTCTCTTATAGTCGTACTTGCGATTAAATTTGACTTTAAGCTTAGGGTAACGTTTGACGAAGGTAGCAGCCCACTTCTAGCCGACAGGGTCACGGTGGCGCTCTGCCAGCAAAGAATCAGCCATATCCTTCACAGCAGCAAGCCGGGGCGGGAATCCTCGCGCATCGAGGTCAAGGATATGCTGAATAATCACATCCTGCTCTGGTTTCAAGGAACTTCATTGAGTTGGGCGTGCAATCGCGTCGATAAGGTGTCCCAGCAAGTCGATTACTAAGTGTTGCTTGAGAGACGTTATAGATAGCTGCAGCGCGTCGCTGAAAAAGAGTCGCGTCGCGTTGGATAGCCTGGATCGCAGTCTGTAATCGAGCTTCTTTTAAAGCTAGTAGGTCGTTTTGTTGTTAGCTCATCGCGATTATACTGTAGTTAGTCGTGGTTTTGGTGGGGTCCTGGTGTCAAGAGAGGCAACGAGCAGGAACGTCATAGCTTGCAGGGAAGCTTGATTGGTATACTACGTACAGGTCTCAGGTGTAATACAAGACGTTGTGTGCAGAACAGAGCAAGGTACGGAGGCAGAAAGGAATATAAACAGGGGAAGGCTCGAGCGCGGACGCTAAGCCTACGCGGAGATAGTCAGGAGGCGCATCGGCGGTTCTGCGGTTGCCAACGATCAGAGCCTTTTGCAGAGCAGCACTGTAGAGTACAGTAGGTGCCTGTGTAGTGTGGTACTGTCGAGTATAGTAGTCTGGGGTGTCAGGGTACGTTACCGTGACACCTGGCATAGGTGGCCAGCTCGCCCATTACCGTACCTACGTTAAGCTTAAGGAGCAATTAGTAGAGATGACTAAGCGAAAATCGCGTAAGCGTAAGCAGATTTAGCAGGGTAGCAATATAGAGTATAGGACTGCTGCAGCGTAGGTAGCTGCAGAGACGTCTGCAGCGCCGAAGCGATCTAAAAAGGCTCGTGGTACGTTAGTGGTAGTTAAGAACCAGCCCAACTAGCTCTACGGCGCTGTGGGAACTGCAGCAGGACTAGGCATAACGCGCGGACGTGCAAAAAGATATAGAGATATCTTCTAATTCAGATGGTAGCACAACATATATAGGCTCCTTATTTAATAACGATGAAATTGAAGAGTTGTAACGTAAGTTCGTTACGCCAAGGAAAACTGACCCACGCGCTGACAGAATACGTTAGTTCTAATTCTGCAAAGACTTTAATCTGCAATCACAGCATCGCGTTGAAGGTCTCAGCCTTCTGCGTAGCAACCCGAAATATACTATTTAGAAGCAACGCAAGCATAATTACTTGCGCTTTGTACATGTTTACATTAGAATAATAAATATAAAGTGTGTCATAAGTCAGATGTGAGCTCGTCCTGACTCCGGTGCAAACGTTGGTACGGTACTGCGCTAACGTTAGTGGCTGTTATCGATAACAAAGCCAGCCAGAAAAGTTTCCCGCGACGAAGGTCAAGCTCTACGCAAGATAGTCAGGAAAACGAATACCGGTCACGATGGCTTCCGACGCGCAAAATAACCCGTTCATAAGGCACCTCACATCAAGCGGTATGATCCTGTCCAAATTTGTGACCCCACAGATGGAAGACTGACCTTTGCGACAGACAAGGAAGTGCGCGACCAAGCACTCGAATCACTACGAACATATCTCGGTGCTCAGGCGCAAATTGCAGAGCTAGACCTGTTGAAATTATGGAAAGGCTTGTTCTATTGTATTTCATGCCTATACAGTATCAAGCCCAGAAGTTGAACTAATCATCCACTTCAGGCCTCTGGATGCAAGACAAACCCGCCCTCCAACAAGCCCTGTCGCGCGACCTTGCCTCCCTCGTGGCACATTTGCGCACGCCCGTGGTCCTTCCTTTCCTCCGCGCTTTTTGGCTCACCATATCCCGCGAGTGGTCCCACATCGAAGCCCTTAGACTGGACAAATATCTCTACCTGATCCGCCGCTATCTCAACGCCTCCTTTGAGTTCCTGTCTCGGCAGAAATGGAAGAAGGACATCGTCGGACAATGGAACGAGATCGTCGAGGAAACACCGTTAAATCCAAAGGATATGAAGGTCCCGAATGGCCTGCGGTACCACGTGCTCGATATATGGGTTGATGAGTTGGGCAAAGTCAGTGCACAGAAGTGGGAGAAGGATCCAGGAAGCGAGACGCTCGAGGTACTGCTTCAGCCGATCGAGAAGATCAAGAAAGAGGGTGTGCTCAAGGTTCTGCGTGATGCAGCGAAAGAATGCCTCGGCGACGAGACATTGCAGTCTTGGAGAGGCATCGAGGTGCAGAAGGAAGACGACACATCGGACACAAGCGACGGTGAAGTCGAGTGGGGTGGTTTCGCAGACTGAGAGGTCATCATGCCGCGAGAAGGATATCAGAACATGTTGCATTTGAGCGTGGCGTTCACGGGGGTTGCATATTGGTGGGCCCGTAAGTGCCAAAAGTTATGTTAGGCGTCACCCGGTTCTCACTGAATAAAGTAAAATAATGAATTTATTATCCCGTCCATCTCAATCTCTACTTTCATTTGGGATCAGACCATCTATCCTTATCAGCACTTCGATTCACTAAAAGACAAACAAGACTTACACCTCGTCGCACGCTTTCCATCGTCCTTAGTCTCTACATACTTGCCTAGCAAGTCCGGTCTCAAGAACAGCACATATAGTCTCCAGACGAGCGGCGGTGCTAACATGCCCATGCACACAACCGCAGTCTTTACACTCAGCGCCGCATCCGTATTTCCTCCCTTGGTCACTTCCATCGCAAAAATCGGTAGTAAGCATGCTTCTCCAAGTCCCAAAAGGAGGTACGTAGGTCGACGACTCTCAATTCCATTGCGCGTGTTCGTGGTGCCGGCTAGGAGGGCGGAAGTCAAGCCACCAACAATCAAGCCACCGAACAGGCGTGCAAAGAGAACTGAAGAGGGGTTGATATGAGAAGGTTGCAATAGGAGGAAAGATAAGACAAATCGAGTGTTTATGATCAATGGTATTGTGAAGAGATTTGCGGCTGCTTCGAGGACGAAGGCTTTGCTAATGATAGAGCCATCTTGAGATGGATCAGGTGTGATGCTAGGGTTTGTTGCTGGAGACTTTGACGGGGAGGGCATATTTTTTTGCGTAAATCGTGAACAGTTGTAGGCTTTGATGTGACTGAATAGAAGGAAAGCGGTTGTGCTTCGATGTGGGCACATGTCTGGTGGTCACACTGACGTCATTCATTGTTCGCTCTGGTAGCTACAGATAAACGTAAACAACGTTTCGAGTCGTTACATCATACAAGTAAGCTTCAGCTTCTGCAATGAGCATGTGATCTTCGAATAGTCGTAGACGGCTATGCTCACTTGGCAAATGCAAATGGACAGCCACCCCGATCACTGCTCATCAGCCTATCTCTCGCAGCCTCGCACTCTGCAGTTCCGTGATTTTCAAGCTTGGTTGGACCAAGCTCGAAGATTTTGTAGCCTTCAGACTTGTACTGCTTGCCATCACCGGGGTGTGGTCCACCAAAAATCCAGCGCATCCAGGCTGTAGGGGAGTTGCGCGTAAAGAAGGTTGATTTGACGTACCTACTGTATGATCAGTGGACACTCTTGACAGGAAGATTTCAGAGAACATACCATGGCTGACCATCGTAGTCGGACATGTGGTAGCGACCAGTTTTCGGGTCGGGTTCAGGTGATACCGGGTCATAGCGCAGTGCATATGGCCTCGGTGGCATCAGCCATGTCGTGACAAATTTTCGAACGGCGAAGATGGTCTGGACGATATGTGCGTAGACCGGTGACGGATCATCATACATCATAGACTTTCTGAGCCTGTCGTCCATGAGCACTTTCACAAAGTTCTTTGCCGTCGGTTTCATGGACTTGGGAACGTCTGTCAAGAGGATAGCTGACGTCTCCTCAGCGAGCTGATGATTCCACTTATTCGGGACCATGTATTGGTTCTCGTAGTCTTCAGCCCATGCTTTAATATCTTCGAAGAATTCCAGTCCGTCTTGGAAAGAGTCTGGTCCGTGTCTGAGGGAAGAGAAGTCAATGTCCATGGCGTCCCCAATGCATTTCCAATATGTTCCACTTTCCATACGTTAGTCAAGTTATTCTTCCATCGATGCAACAGTTTAGTTCCTGAAACTGGGTACGACATACGTTGCACAGACTTCCATAGGGGTAAGGTGTCGCCACTCGTAAAGGCGTGACCATCTCTCAACCTCAGTAATAAACAACGATAGCGTGAATAGCATGTCGTCATTACTGATCTTGCCAGCTTTCTGATATCGGCCGTGCAAGTAATTCATGCGAGCAATGGCTGAATTGTGGCGCTCAGAGGTCGGAGAATGGCCCAGAAACTCGGTGATCAGAATTGCCGTATCGGCATAGCGTCGACCAGCGTACTCGACTTTTCCTAGCTGCTGTGTTTCACAGAGGAGCTTGGAAATGGACGGAATTCCGTAGGTTCTACGGCCAAAAGATCAGAGTGGCTGTGAACGCACGTCGAAAAAGGACTGACCTGAATAGTGCAAAGGCCAGTGCTTTTGGAACTATAAAGGGGAACTCGAGACCCTGTACGTATTGGACGATTTCGTACGCGTGCTCAGCTGTCATGTTTTTGAACTCATTGCGGGTCTTATAGGGATAATGGACATGCTTCCTGTCCCTGCGCCAAAAGCGAAACCCTCTGCACAGCGTGACATATGCCACGAGCGCAGCTACGCCAGCCGGCGCTGCAAGCCCAGAAGCTTGAGTGAGTAAGTCCATGAGGCTGAGTAGCAACAAATGCAGGGACAGCATCGACTGCAGTGGCGCCCGGGCGTTGTCTTCGGGCACTATAGGGTTAGCCAGCCGGGGATGATGGTGGGCACGTGCACGCGGAGCTGTCCCTCACCGCAAGCTTTACCGCCTAATCTGCCTGACAAAAGCGAAGCGTCACCTCAACTTTGGAAAAAGAAGCCACTTGAACCCTTGGGCCTGTCATGGGTCGCAGACCCAACCAACTGATCCTCGAATACTTTGAACGCGGCCCCAAGCTTGAAGATGCCAGCAACCGCTATCAGCACACGTGCAAGTCGTGCGGCGAAAAGGTGTGTGTGACCCCGCATTGCGAAAAGTCTCACGGTGATAGTGAGGGTGAAAGTGAAGAGGGAAGGCGACTGACATCGAAGCAGTTCCCCAAGGGCCGCATTGATAGCCTCACGAACCACCTCGTGAAGAAATGTCCGGCCCTGCCCCTCCGCGACCGCCAGCGTGCGCTGCTGCAATTCCACGAGCTGCCCCTCCCCGACAACATGGCGCAAACGAGCACCGTAAATGCTTCGGCTCACGTGCAGGGCGGCCCCAAGATGAATCTGCCGTTTGCGCCCTCGAAGCAGCTCTCAGCGCTCGAGACACTCGCCGAGGTCTCGAGGCAGCATCTCGACCTATCTGGACAGCGCATGCCGGATAAGCAGCCAGCCCAGAACAATAACAACAACCATATCAACCATGCAGGGCTGCTGGACGAGTTTCTCATAGACGACCGCTCCGACGGTGCTGATCTGGGATCCATGTCGCAAGCTATGGATATGTCAAATGCCCCTGCCATGTCCACCATGTACCAGTTCAATGGCCCGCTGCACCACTCGCCCACAACGTCGCCCCACATGGGCCACATACCGCTCTCGAGTTCGGGGTCCATGAACCAGATGGTTCCATCTCTGGTCATGGCAGCGTCGGCAGCAAACGAGCTCATGCCCCTAGCCAACGGGATGCACATGGAGTCGGAGCTCGGTCTTACAGGCAATGGCATGAATGGATTATCTGATAAATTCTTTCAGAGCCAAAGTCGAGGGCAATGGCCAAATCTGCAGGCGAGCTCACTGGACCCGCTCCTACAAGACCACACCAAGGACGACCAGCTCAATAAAACAATGGCCCATCCCCGTCCCATTGCAATGAATCCAAATCCGCAGACACACTTTACCACGGACTTTAGCGTTAACCAGAAGGTGACAAAGCCCAAAGTGCGCGGCCGCTTCTCCGACACAAGACGCAAGGAGGTACAAGAGGTACGAAAGCGAGGTGCATGCATTCGTTGTCGCATGCTCAAGAAGCCTTGCTCAGAAGGGAACCCATGCAACACGTGCCAAAACGTCGAAAGTGCGCGCCTTTGGAAACAGCCATGTATCCGAACACGGATTGCAGAGGAGTTCGGTCTCTACACTGCTGGCTTGCATACCACATTGGCTCATCATGCTGTCTATCAAGCACGAGGTCTGATACGGTTAAACCAAACACCTGGCCGCATCGAGGCTACCCACCATCCGGGTTCTGGACACTATGTCACCTTCACTCCTCTAAAGTGTCAACAGTCCTCATCAGCTCAGAACACGGAGATAGATCCTGCCATATTTGCGGCCATGCATTCACCCGATCTCGAGCTCATCGACACTGACGACGACATCAGCGGCAAACTGGACTTGTACATCAAGAAGATGGGTCCGACCCTGTTCGATATCGAAGACTCGGCCTTCATGAAGACTACCATACAGACCGCTTTGAGCTTGACATCGAACCAGGATCTGTTACTGCCTAAAGTACTGGAGCTCTGGCACTTCACTCGTATACTCACATCACAGACCCTCGAGTGGCAGTTCTTCTCCAACCCAACTCTTGCACCAATGGCAACCTCCCCAACAATGTCTGAGACAGATATGGAGGATCCTGCACGCACTCCGATCACAGCACTCAATCATCCATCATCGTACAACATCATCAAGATGCAGCTCATGGGTGCCACGGAAAAGCGCGCCGCCTGTTTGGCTCGTGTCGTAATGAATGGCCTCGAGCGTCGTTTGCTTCAGCGCCAACAAGGGAACCAGTTTGAGACTTTTCTAGTCGCTGTCATTCTACTCGCCTGCGTTGAACGCATGTGCTGGCTGTTCCGGACTTGGCAGACGCAACAATCTAGCACAGACACGACTAGTGAGAATGCACAAAAAGAAACATCGACCGAGGATGACCTTGCCACGGCTCTACAAGCTGGCCCAACTCTCACTCACGATACCGTCCAAGCCCCAGCGCGTCACCCAAGGTGGCCTCTGGACAAGACTCCGGCCATCTACTCACAGCAAGGAGAGCGGTTCAGCGATATTCTAAACATGCTGTTGAAGATGCGCGGAGTTCCACCCAAGCCAACCCCGCGCAACACGGACGGCATGTTGGTAGTATGGGCGGACGATGCGGATGACAAGGTCAAGGACTGGTACGATGGTATCGCAGTGACAATTCAGGTGCTGGACGAAAAGGCCAATGCGCGCTTCGTGGGCAAAGATGTGCGCGAGTGGGAGCTGAAGTATGTTGGCAAGATTATTCGGGGTGACTGAGGACTGGACATAGCAGTGTCTTGGGCTTGTCATGATCGAGTATAAGAAAGGAATCATGGACTGGAGTGATTTATACCAAGAGATGTTACGACGGTGCATACGAGACAGAGGTTTGCTGTGTCAACATGAAGGATTCAAAATGCTAGGTTGCTATATTGAATGACGTTGAATGCTGTGCAAGGTCAGGTCTTGGTTCGGTTACAACGCCGTGTCGCCATGAGTTTAATCAAGTGAAGCATGCCGCAGACGTGGGTCCGTTCAGCTCTTCAGAGCCTCTAGCCTTCCCCGCATCTGGGCCAGCATTTCGGCTTGATCCTCTTCTTCTTCCTCTTCGGCCTGCGGCGCTGTCGGCAACTCGTCCTCCTTGGCCTTACTAGCCGGCAACCTGTCCTTGAGCACCTCACTCAGTACCTTGTCCACCTCCTCATCTGCCTCTTCCGCTTCGCCTTCGAGCATCTCATTGTCCATGAGTGTATCATCCACCATTTCCTCAATGATGCCTGCGCGCATGAGCTCAGAGCTCAATTCACGCATGGTGCCCGTCAGCTCGGGTAAGCGTACCAAGCTGTTGACATCCTTCATGATGCCTGTGCTCGCCTTGATGCTTCCCTCGATTTTCCGGACGGAGAAGGCCTCGTTGACCTGCATCTGGACGGACTGCAGCTGCGCTTTGGAGGTCATGAGCCTGCCGTTCTGTTTCCGGACGCGGATCAGTTCACGGGCGAATATACGGACGTCCTGGTTGGCTTGCTTGGCCATGGAAGGGTTTCGCTGGGCGCGTTTTGAAGATTGCTGGATGAGCGTTTTGGTCTTTTGCTCAGTGGCTTTGAGCTGTTGGATGTCGCGGTCGAGTTTGCGCACGTTCTGGCGCACGAGAGCATTGCATTTGCGCTTCTGTAGACGTGTTAGAAATGTGGGGAGGCTCTCGGGGGAGGTTGGCATGTACCTGCTCCTCTGGGGTGGGCTTCCACAGGAGACCGCGGATCGTCTCCATGGTGAGCCAGCTGGTTGACGGTTGACGGTTGGCGATTGACGGTTGCGCACAGCGTCTCTATGTCTTCTTTCCCTGGGTATCCGATAGACGCATGCGCCGTCGGTAAAGACGGATCAACGGCAGAGGGCGTGCGCCAAGATTATGTCAGCAGTCAGTGCATGTGAAGGGCCGCCGAGCTGGCGGTCGTGGTGGTGATGGTGGTGGTGATGGTGCCTTGGAGACAGCGGAGCATGGGCCATGCTGGTGACGTTTCGCGGGGCAGCAAGAGCAGCCGCAGCCCACCATCGCATCCCATTCACGAGGCAATTGCTCGGCCACGGCCACGGCCACGACTGCAGTGCGGTCCAAGACGGCCTAGCACTGTTGGGCCAATCTTCCAGTCGCATCGCATCCCCGGTCCAGTCAGCAGTAAACAAGCCATCGCCACTTCGGAACATTGGAGCTCGCGATTCTGTGGAGCTTCCATTGCTTTCTACGCTAGTCCCTCCACACGACCGCATTTCTTCTGCCTGCACCCGACTTCGCCAGAGACACAAACACGGCACTGTCACAAACCCAAACCGCCTCCCGACCATTGTCTCACATCTCATACACGAATCTTCCTACGATTGTGAAGTCCAAACCAGATACCCCTCCTCACAATGTCAACCGTTGTTCCAGAAGGTAAGCTTCAGCCTTGCCCACGTTCGAGCTCCCGCAGCCGACCTCCTCTACGTACCCAAGCTCATATGAGAGCTCGCTTTTCACCAACTCCGCTCAAACAATACCCCACCGTGCATACGAGCTGTCTCTAACAATAAGCAGTCACCTGGGCGCAGCGTTCATCCAGCAGCGAACCCGAGAAGAACTACGTCTACCTCACCATCGTCGCAGCCGATGTCCCAGAATCAGACCTCAAGCTCGACCTCAAGGAGACCTCGCTGAGTTTCAAGGGCCCGTCAACATCGAAGAAGGTCACATATGCCATCGACATCGAGTTCTACGCCGAAATTGACCCCAAGGAGTCCAAGATCAGCCACAGTGGTCGCGATGTCTCTCTGGTACTACGCAAGAAGGAGCTTAAGGAAGAGTACTGGCCCCGCCTGCTCAAGGACAGCAAGAAGGTCCATTTCCTGAAGACCGACTTCGACAAGGTGAGTCTTGAATCGCCCAATTTCACGACTTGGGGATCATGCAGCTAACAAACGCAAAGTGGGTCGATGAGGATGAGCAGGACGAGGCACCAGAGGAGGACATGAACCAGATGAACCCCATGGGCGGTGCTGGCGGCGGCGCCGATGGTGGTTTCGGTGGCATCGACTTCAGCAAGCTCGGCGCAGCTGGTGGAGCAGGCGGCATGGGTGGCATGGCCGACATGATGAGCGGCATGGGAGGTATGGGTGGTATGGGTGGTATGGGAGGTATGGGAGGCATGCCCGGTATGGAGGGAGAGGATAGCGATGACGATGACGACATGCCTGAGCTCGAGAACGATGAGGACAGCAAGGACAAGGCACCCGCCGCCGAGGCATCTGCGTCAAGCGACAAGCCCAAGATTGAGGAAGTGGCTTAGATGGACGGGACATGCACGACGAACGAGCATTCGGGTCTTAGGGCGAGGGATTTTAGTGTCCAGCGTTCTGGCATTCTAGGCGTCGGTGCTTGGTCAGGAGTTCCGATTCTTGAGCTGCATTCAAACAAGGCCACTTCAAAAGCTCACGGCGCACCGGCACGCTGATGTAGGTGACGACGATATACGAAAAACCCCTGATGAGTTCAATGATACATTTTGACGTAAACACAAGACCTAGAACTACTCGCGTGGGCAACTGGAGCAAATCATGCAAGCGCGTACTAAGATCAAGCTTTGCAATGTGAATAGAAGGCTTTACCTGGCCCCATTTTGATTGAAATTCATACTGTAACCGCCGCTACTCTCGTCTTTGGTGAACTGGAAGTTCTCCGTACTCAGGCCAAACGGCTTCAGTATGCCGTTCCCCAGCTGCTTCAGCTTGCCCATCATCTCCGCCATCTCAGCCGTCTTCGCCTCATCCAGTTCATCAGGCAATCTCCGCAGCGCAGCTATTACAGCCTTCATGTCCAGACTCGACAGCTGATTCGGCGGCTTTGCTAGTGCTTGATAGTCTTCCAGTGATCCTTGTAACGATGCCCATCCACCCACTTCGTGTCGTGCTTTGGCACGCCTGAGCAGAGCTTTGGTACGCAGCTTGTGGACGTCATTTATGCTGTGACCAGTCCTTGCGAGCGCATCGAGCAGGACTTCTGTGCTATCATCGATTTCGCCCACCACACCGCCACCGTCAGGATTGTCTTCTGCCTTGTCTGCGCTCTCTTTTGCTGATGGTGGATCCAGTCTATCCAACGCTTCCAGTGCCTGTGTAGCGGATTCGACGGCTTGCTTCCATTCTTGGAGCTTCAAGTGGCATGCTGCAATGTTGGAGCGCAGGACCGCGATGTCGTACTCGAGGTAGGTGGGGCAGACTGCGAGAGCTTTTTCGTAGCTTTGTATGGCGCCATTGTACTCGCCGGTGGTGAAGGCTTTGTTGGCAGAGGCTTTCTCCGTGTTCGACTCGGAAAGGAGCTGTGATTCTTCGTCTGGAAGGAAGATTTCTGGCGGGGCTGTTGGGACTGGCAAGGCTTGGGTAGCTTCTTCTGATGGTAGCGATGGCATGTTGAGTGGCACGGAATGTGCACGAAAGCGACTGCGGGAACAGATAACTTTCTAGGGTGACGTCGGTAGTGGCATCAGGTAACGTTACCGGCGCTAAGACAGCTAAGTGATGGCTGCGTGGGGTAGCAATTAGCAATTCAATGCGTTTCGACTTGACACTCTGAGAGCACCAATTGCAACCTCTGCCAGCAGAATACAGACATATCGGGCATTCCCTGATACTAGAATATGGCTTCCTCCAAGTATGCGCTCGTGTTCCCTCTGTGCCACAGTGCATGCATGCATACTGACGCGTCGAAGCAATACCCCGCCGCCCCGCATTCGCGCTGCGCTCTTCGACATGGACGGCCTCTTGATCGACTCGGAAGACCTGTACACAATTTCCACAAACACCATACTTGAGCGTTATGGCAAGCCTCCGATCCCATGGTCTATCAAAGCACAACTACAAGGCCGTCCCGGGCCACAAGCCGGCCAAATTTTCCACGAGTGGGCACAACTCCCTATTTCGCGTGAGGAGTTCATGGTGCAACAGAGAGAGCTGCAAACAAAGCTTTTTCCCAGTACC
This sequence comes from Parastagonospora avenae f. sp. tritici 18332-5, assembly GCA_022559985.1. NCBI lineage: Eukaryota > Fungi > Ascomycota > Dothideomycetes > Pleosporales > Phaeosphaeriaceae > Parastagonospora > Parastagonospora avenae. Next base: position 100,060 of record JAFJTR010000088.1, read on the forward strand.
AAGCCTCTTCCAGGCGTTATGGAGCTCCTCGCCGGTCTAAAAAAGCGCGGCGTACACATGGCTTTGGCGACGAGCAGTCATGCCGGTAACTTCAAGCTGAAAAGTGCACATTTGGGCGAGCTGTTCAAGTATTTTGCGCCAGAGCATCAAGTCCTCGGTGATGACCCACGCATACCTGCTGGCCGTGGCAAGCCCGCGCCGGAGATATACCTCCTCGCACTGTCGACGCTCAACAAGACGCTCGAGGCCCAGGGCCAGCCACCAATACAGCCCGAAGAGTGCTTAGTGTTTGAGGATAGTGTACCTGGTGTTGAGTCGGGTCGGAGAGCCGGTATGCAGGTCGTGTGGTGTCCCCATCCAGAGTTGCTGGTCGAGTACAAGGGTAGAGAACCGCAAGTGCTTGCAGGCTTGACCGGCGAACACAAGGAAGATGAGGAGCAACAATTGCAAAAGACGGAAGTTGAGGTGAAGCAAGGGAAGCGGAGGATTGGCATGCCAGGCAACATTGACGATGGGTGGGCAAGATTGTTGAACAGCTTGGAGGACTTTCCTTATGACAGCTTCGGGATGGACGAGCTGAAGGCTTAGAGTGACAAACACTGCCATCTCGCGGGACAGCGCCTCGTTTTAGACACCCGCGAATATGGCTAGATGACTCATTGAACAATCAACAAAGACGATATGATGAAGTGAAGCAAATTGTTTCATTTCTGGATTCTAGATTATCATCTCACAACGTCAAGCCCTCGGGTAATGTGTTGAACGAGTGTGTATGTATTCCAAACGCTGTACTTTTCATAACTTGCTGCAAGCAGAGAGGAGAGAGTGAATTAAGGAGAAGAAAACATGCCACCTCCCTCTGCCGCACTGTGGCCATGGCCATGGGAGTGGCCATGCTTGCCACTGTGATGCACCGTCGTGCCAGCCGTTGACACTGTCCTCGTGAAAGACTTGCCTTCCCCTCCGCTACGGCCATGCGAGTGGTAATGGCTGGATGCGCTTTCTTCGAACCTCTCCATCTCCCTGCACTTCTCCTCATACTTGGCAACATATTCGTCTCTCTCCCGGTCAGCGGCGTGTCGAGCCGAGATAGCACGCTCCTTCTGCTCGCGCGCCTCACGCAACAATGTGCGCAAACTCTCAATCTCAAACTCAAGCTCACCACTGTTGTCATGATATTCGGTGATCGTCTCGGTGACCTCTTCATACTTGTGTTTCCAGTCGTTCAGATCTTTGTAAGCGCGGTCACGAGCTTCAGTCAAGGTACGGATCTCCGCTTGGAAAATGACAAGCTTGTCCTTGAGGTCGCTGATCTCCCGTGTGAAGTGGCCCTGTTTGGTACGGCCGTCTTCGCCCTCGCGAACAAGGACCTTATTGCGCTCCGCTAGAAACGATGTCAGTGACAGTGTCACGCATGGTAGAGTTTAAGCACTTACTGAGATTGTGGATTTCTGATCTGGCTTCGGTGGCAGTCAGCTCCGCTCTTTTCAACGTCTCTTCGAGGGCGCTGACCCGTCGGTGACTATCTGCGACCTTCCTGTGTTCATCTTGAAGATCTTCCTTGAGTTGATCGCGCTCGACGATGGTTAGACGATGCTCCTCGCGAGCTCGGTCAATGGAGTTGCGTAGTTCGGTGTGCTCTAGTTCAGACTCTCGGAGCTTCTCTTTGGTGGCAATGACCTCCCTCTTGATATGCTCATACTTAAGATTAACTTCAGCGTGACGTGAATCAGCCTCCTCCCAGCCGATTGACTTGGCCTTGACCTCGCGGCGCAGATTTTCAATGGTAAGAGTGTGGTCATCACGCTCAGTCTCGATGGTGCGCAAGGTTTCCTTGACCTTGGTGTGTTCGCGCTGAGTTCGGTCATGGCGTTCGGTCAACTCGATTAGGTCGCGAGAGGCTTCCTCAGCCCTGACTTTCGCCCGTTTGAGCTCTTCCTGCAGACGGTCCTTCTCGTGGAGATGCTCATCCCTTTCCAGCTCCCACATCTTGATTCGATCTGTAAGAGACAGGATCTCTTTACGGGAAGTCTCCAGTTTCACAGTTGTCTCGGCGGATTTGCTCTTGAGGTCGGTATGCTCGCGCAACAGTGTACGTAGCTCACTATGATGCCGTTCCGAGTCATGCCTTGCGTGATCACGATCGCCTTCAGCGACCTTGAGTTTGGCCGTAAGAGCCTGGAGCTCCACGCTGATCCTGCTATAATCACTGCCAGACCGTGACACTGTTGTCCGAAGTTCACTGAGCTCAGCACGTGTACTGTCCAGATCGTGGTCTCGGTCGGCAACCTTCTTCTTCTGTTCGGCTACCGCGGTAAAAGCTGCGGAAAGCTCGAGAAGAAGTTTCTCAACTTGCCTCTTCCTCTCAACCAATTCGTGTCCGTGGTGGTGGTACTCGCTCTGCGATCGCTCGAGCGTCTCGGTCACCTCATCCACTTGAATCATGAGATCTTCACGCTCGCGAGCCAAAGCTTCACGCTCAGAAATCATGCGAGCCCATGATTCTTTGAGTGAAGAAGCTTCACGCGACGCGGTTGACATGAGATCCATCAAAGCAAAGAACTTGCCCTCTGCTTGAGAGCTACACGTAGGTTAATACAGGATTACTTAACGAGTTGAGGGGAACTTGCGTAAGTTCAGAAGACATCTTATTGCGATGAGATTGGAGGAACGAGTTTGAGCGACGAGACGCTGAACTGACTTGCCGGCTAGAACGGCGTGTAAGGGAAGAATTCATGTTCCCCGAAGAAGTATGCATGTTGCTTGAAGACGAATGGTGGTGTCCCCGCAAGGGAGGAAAGTCGAGCGATGGAGGAACCTGGGTTGGCGTTGTCGGTTCAGACAAGAACTCGCGTTCGAAGCCACCAGCCTTGATCTTCATCAGCGTGAGCTTCTCTGGCGTGATATGATTTGCGATGGCCGAAGTATCTGCCATGTTTGCAGCATCAGAATTGAACAGAGACGGTTTGAGACGAGAGTGTTTGGGCTTCAAGGTGATAAGAAGTTGCCCTTATTTATAGAAATTGGGTGAACAACTAATCAGCGGGGCCGTCGATGCAAGACGATGGAGTCCCCGAATCAAGCTGCGATTTTATACTAAATCTAGAAGACAACCTGTATACGTCAATGGCTTATGGCTTAGACTGTCCACTGCGAGCATAGCTTTATGACGGCACTGCCCTCTCTGATCTCCCACGGTTGACATAGCAGATCGCTAAGGAGGGACATAGTTTACGAAGACGAGCTATGCATATGCAGAAACCGCTCCCCGTCTGGTCGGCGATGTTATTGCAGTAGCGAGAACCATAGATTGATCAGCTTGTGAGACCCACATATCTTTCAGCTTGCGAGACTGCAAACTATGCAGGCTAATGGATTGCGTGTTCGACCAATCTGAGTGTAGGCGCGCATTGACGATCACTATATCCTAGGAAGCATGGTTTACCTATGGTGTGGTTGCGCTCGCTTGTGACGACTTAGTAGGTGGAACGAGGGCGCACTCCCATGGCATACATTTACCTCTCATGTAGACAAAGTGGGTCGAGTGTTCCCAATCGAGAAGACAGGCAGATCACTACGCCTGAAACGGGTTGACGCTTTACGTGCAGGATCGACAGATAGATCATTCCTGGCTGAGGGCACTGTACTGTGGGTCCTTGCCTGTGTCAATCAGATCAACTAGGCGGCGGCATCGAGTGAGCTACATCACGCCGCATCAGCCTGCAGGTTAAGTGGCAAGCCATGATGCATCGGCGACCCCGCGGTGTGGTGCTTACGAAGACTTACCCGGAGTATAGCAGGACAGTCATTGCCGATACCAGCGAAATAGCATCGAAAAAGTACACAGGAGCGTAAGTTAGAGCATGAGTCGATGTCATGGCCGGGTGATGTGCACCTGGAGGTCGGAAGCGACCCAATTGCACATGACGTTTAGCGAAGGGGATCACGGAAGGGGCGGTTCACCCCGCTAGTGGATCGCTAAGATAGTGTACCAAATTAGACTTGCATAGCAGATTTCCACACTTTCTATGACAGACGTCAGCCTTCGTTCGATGATCAGGCTGCCGCTCCGGTTTTGGATTCCAGGCGTGATACGGTAAGCCTGATCATCCAGCCGTTCTATAATTCGTGTCTCGTCGTCTTAGAAGAAATATTAAGATTGGTATGTGTTGACGAGATGAACAATCTCCATGTTGAGTGGGACGCTCTGACGCCAGACCGCAATGTAGGACTGGAAATTCATGTACAACTATATAGTTAGGACTCAGGTCAGGGCTAGGGGTATCCATCGACGCCATACAACGCCTCGAAAGCAGACATTGCAAAACCCACCAATCCCATCAAAGTCTTCCCATGCCGATCCTCGGCCCAAAATCCCCTCTGTTATACCTACTCAAATCACAACCAGCTTTTTTGAATCTCTTCATTTCCCAACGCTTCTTGGCCTCGAAGTCTGGGCCCGCCAGCCTCTTCTTGACCTCGAGCTTGCTCGTGCCGTTATGCATCAAGCCTGTGTCATGCAAGACTTCCGAGTCCACCCACGTGTAAGACAGCTCGCGGATCAAAGGATGAGTCTGATTGTTCAGTTGGATGGCCGAGAAGGGATTTTGATGCGAAAATTTGAGAAGTTCGGGTGTGTTGGTCGATGCGGGTTCGATAGGTGCAGGGACAGCAGATGTGGGGAGCCGTAGATCGAAGGACTGGGAAGTGTGTATGGTCCGCTTGGAAAGGACATGAATGAACGAGTGCGAATCATTGTGAGCTTCTGGTCCTGGACTTGGCGTGGTTGTTGCATAGATTCTGTTTGGCGTTGTATTGAGCATACCATCATCAAGGCCCTTGATGCCGAAGATATTGCTCGTCTGAGCTGTTGCACGCCTAGTCGTGTTGTCCGGACCAGGAATCCAGTCGTTCTCGGGATCGCTCTCCAGCTCTTGTGTGTCACTCCTCCGCTGGATATTCTCTTCATCCTCAGTCACGGGTTGCTGCACCTTGGATGTCGTCGGAGTGGCTCTGATGCGCTCTTTGCCCTTGGCGTCTTGGACTTTTGGCCCCGTCTGGGCCGACCCTGCTTCCATGGGTGCATCGTCGCCTCGCATCTGCGCCTCGCTCACTTCGGCAGCAATGTTGCTGGGCACGGCAGCGTGGATCTCCGTCATCAGCTTCGCCCGCCTGCAGAAGCCATCCCAGTCCTCACTCGCGAGCTTTCCTGCGGCTTCATTGAGTGCACTCGCTGGATTTGGCTGTATCAACAGGCAACTAATGGTGACTAGGACGTCCCTCAGCTTCAAAGCACTACTCCAATCGCGCTTCAGAGTCTCGACGCAGACAGCACCCGTGGCTTCGTCGATGTTGGGGTGCCACAGTCGCGTGCGAAATTGTGCTGTCGGAGGAGCAGTCGGGTAGGTCGGCGGAATGTCGAGGTGCAAGCGCCAGACGCCATTCTGATACGGAGTGCCGACGGGTCCGGCGAGGAGAATGTCGAGAGAGGTCAGCTCCGAGGAGTCGTAGGACGGCGCAAAGAGATAGTTGGGCGGGAGCGCAGCCGTGTGCAGGGAGGCGTGGTCGGCGGCGAGCCGGCGCAGCGATTTCGAGTTCTGGGGTGCATTGTCAGCAAGCGGCCGTGAATGACAGACGCGTCGAGTGTGAGTGTGCGCACCATGGCAATCTGCAATGGTCCCGCGTGACGCAGAAGATGGCTACATGTGAGATAGCAAGTAAGGGCACAGAGTGCTGGGTGCTGGGTGCAGGGTCCGAATCGCTGGCAAGCAGAACCCTGGAACCTTGTTTCGTCGTCTCACGTCTCTTTCAACTGGCAACAACGCAGGCATCGCCGTCGCCCCACTCATTATTCGCGCTAGTCCTAGCGTGTCCGTTTCGCGAAGTGGAGAGAAGTGGAGAGATTACACATGCATGTATATGTTCAACCGACCCTGGTCAAGCGTCTTGTCATTAAAGCTTACTATACCGACTGCTAATTGCGCCCATTCCTTGAGGGATGCGGTGCTGTTCGTCCGTCCACCTTGAACGCCTTGCTGAACCATGCCTAAACAAATATATTCACAGCACATCCATTTCTTCTGCTGCCTCCACAAATGGAAACTGTCCGCTCTCAATCGCTGCCACGCGGTCCAATTCAGCCTGGTATTCCTTCCTCAGGCTGTCCAACGTCACAATTTGTCTCTTGAGCAACTTCTTGCCTTGCCCAATACCCCACTGCGGCGGTCCTGCGCCTTCCACTCTTTGGTCTGCCAGAATGTATGCGTCCTCCTTGCTCACAGACGACAGCGTGTTGATTATCATTAGGTAGCACTGTGCCAGTGAGTCATCGGCGGGATCTTGATGCTTAGACGACGTTGTCTTGAGACGTTGCAAGCGTTCGTGCATGATGGATGCAGCGCCGCGGAAGTTGTTACGCGCTATGCGGAACGAGTAAAGGATTTGATGGTAAGGTGGCCCAGAGGTCAGGTTGAGAGTCTTCTGGCAGAGTGACGACAGAGTGTCGTCGACTTCGTCGGCCAGACCTACGAATGGAAACTTGAGTAATTGCGTTGCTTGTTGCTGCGAGACCATCGAGGTGATGAGTGTCTGCAGAGACGAGTGTTTTCTGCGCATGCGTTAGTGACATGGAATTGCTATACACGAACACATGAACCTACAAGGCTGCGTCACTATGCCGCGACATCGACAAGTATGCGTCTTCGTATCTTAATGTTTGGATGGAAGCTGTGAACAGTCGTTGCAAGAGGTCAGTCTTCAGCTCCTGCTCTTCTTGGCCGGTTATCGACCTCAGACCCAGACGAGCAAAGTCAGCAACATAAGAGTATTCTTTCACCTGCTCGAAGAGTCCGACGACATGACCGTAGTAGCTTGCCAGACCCTCTGAAAAGGAGTTACGTTCTGCTTCTAGCACTAGGCCAACCGAGTCCGCATCTTCAATGTTGAAATGTCCGAGAGCTATTGGAGTTAGTCAGGAAGAATTCCGCGACCTTCTCTGGTCCCACTTACCAAGGTAGTATGCAGCCTTGCGGAAGCATATGGCGGCTTGTTGGTTTTCGCCTTGGGCGATATACAACCGACCTTTTAGATACGTGGCCCAGTTGCCATCAAGCAGGAACTTCGAGAAGTCCATGGCCAGACCATACTCCTTCTGGAACAGGAGAATACCCATCGTGTCCTCAACGACACAATCGTAGTTTCCGTCCTTGAAGACCGACGCTATCCATCCTCTACTCCATTGCGTGAGCAGATTTGTCTTCACTTCGTTAGGCAGGGGCACTTCGAAAGCACGCTCGCCATAGATGCCCTCAAGGACAGTTTGTGTCAGAGGGAGTTTCTTGCTGATCTTCAGCGTCTCGCTGAGTGTGCGATTTAGAGTTTCTGATGCAGGTCCGGTAGCGGTTTGGTGCGCCCATACCGTACTGGCCAACCACGAGACAGTCATGCAGTCTTTGTATTGTATAAGCAGTTCCATGAACACTTCTGAAGCATCGAAATCTTCTGGTGTCTCCCCTTCTAGCTCAAGAAACATGACCAGCACGAGCACGAGAAGGTCTAGCAAGATGTTATGGTCGGTCTCCAATGTATCTTGTGAGACTTGAAGAAGAGCTTTCAGTCCGAAGCGCGTTATTTGTTTTCGCGTATTCACTCTTCCTTGGTCCTTGTAGCCCAGGGTTTGGATAGCTTGGAGGAAGGTCTCGGTTCTTATGTCTTTCACTTCAGTGCCAAGTTCCTCCACAAGCAGCGATAAATCTTCATCTGAAACGTGCTGTATCAGCTCGCTGTGATTCTCGACAAGTTCCATGCGGTCGATGACTGTAAGTGACCGGCTCTGGAGGATATCCATCTCAACCTGGCGCTGCAGCTCTTGCTGGACATAAAATGGCAGTCTCCTTCGGAAAGAAGATGCAGCGTTAAGTAATCGCGGTACATCGCGAGTCTCACTTCTGCTAAAAGCTTTGCGAAGAGGAGCGCTAGTCTGATGCGACGACGCCAGGGTGAAAGCGTTTAGCGCAGGTAGTTCCGCATCACTGCAGCTTCGAATCGCTGAGAGATGATCACTCAGTAACAACCATGGAGTGCCGGTTTGCTGGTCATATGCAAGAGATAGAGATTCGCCCCTCCGCTTGTGCAAGTCCTTTACAAGCCCGTAGAAGGCTTGCCACTGTTGTGCCACAGCCTCTTCAAAACGACTCAGATCTTCGTTGCCACCTTGCGTATGACTGGCGAGAGCTGTAATAGTGCTGCACAAGCGCTCTTTCAGACTCCCTTTGGCTGTCTTCGTATTCTGTATCCGATCAAGGCCCCGCCTGAGTATGAGTAGAGCGGTCTCTAATGTAGCAATGCTGAATCGCCCGGGATAGAGCAGAAAGTCCAGCCACTGCTGGAACATGTCTACTTCGCCAAGTGCAACATCGAGACCTTGTTCGCTGGGGTTGGCCGGGTTACTCTTAAGACTATCGAGTGTCAAGAGTCCAGCATCGACAGATATCCAGTCATGCTTCCATGACGCGTTGAGCGTGTCGGCATCATCGCTGGGGTCAAAATTCAGTGAGTAGATGCGGCTACTTGGGCCGGACCTGGCGCGGATCCAGAGCTCCGTCCCCCTCCATCCAGCTGGTCCGGGGACGATGTGAAATTCCTCCAAGGTCCACACTGTGGCGTCCATGAGCTCGTCAATCGGTGGTATAAGCTCAGCGTCTTCACAGACATCGTACAGGCCATGCTGTGCGTCGTCTGCATCCCTGACTCCCCACAATTTGAACTGGTGTTGCTTGGGAGAGTAAGTAAGGAGGAAGTACTGTGCACCACCCAGCCCACTAGCAGGCCCGTCTGGTGGACCTGGAATAACTGCCATCAAAGTTGACTGAGAGGGTCCGATAAAGTAAGAGCTGCCAGTTTTTTCCAGTACGCGATCATTCTGCCCCAAAAGGTCCATGTGTGCACCCAACTTGCCCGACACCACATTCCAAGCTCGTATGGTGTGATCTAAACAGACCGAGAGTATGTGTTGCCTGTCTGGAGACAGCGTCACTGCGGCGGCGGCGGATATTGCGAGGTCTGCGCTCTCGAAGCGAACTGTAGGCTGTGCTTTCCAGGACAAAAGTCCGCGGACCGACCAATTGCTGTGCTGATATCGTGAGCCGTCCCACGCCTTGGTGTCTTTGTCCCAGTGTATGCGACATATTGCGCCGTCGTCTAACGCCACGAGCAGTTCGTCAACATTGACTGCCACAAGTCTGTACGGGATGCGCCCGCTGAACAATGTAGGCTCTGACCTCCTGCACCACCCTTCGATATCCTGCTCCGAGGCTGCAGGATTGACGAAGAAGTCGCGGGGTATAGTCAGGACGTATAGGTCGTTTGCGGTAGTGATGGCAAAGATGGTGAGGGCGTCACGATCAGCGGGCTCTGCGAGGGCTACACAAAATGGTCGAACCGGTGATGGGAACTGGAGCACGAGGGTGAGATTCGCCTCGAACCGATCACCGGCATTGTGGTCTAGGTCGACCGACTGCAGCTCGATGGCTTTTCTATTGTCCAAGACGCGCCAAAGCAAGCTGCGCGGGTATGCATGTTGTTGCCGGAAGTAGATTGAGCCATCCGTGGCCAGATGCCGTCTTGTATATGCGTCTTCGTCCTGGTCGGCGTAGCGCTCGGGGAGCACAGTGCGCTTCGCTGCGGTGCGAGAACCGAACGTCGTAAGGGAGCTTGCGGGCAGCGTAAACACAATTGTCGATCCAGGGAACGCGGGCTCAATGTTCAGTCGCGCCTCTCGATAGAGGCATGCACCTCCATTCTTGTCCATCCTACTCGCATGCGCAAGCCCAGAGGAGGGCAATTTGTGCGAGGTATCAGCGGGTGGTGGAAAGTGGCTGTTGTTGTCGCGCAAGTGGTTCTCACAAAAAGAGCAGTCGCGACAGGTACAGCTAGCAAGTGCACGGACCAGGCAGGGATGAACGTTTAGTATCAGATGAACCTTTTCTTATCCCCTTTCATAGTTCACTTTGAAGGACGTCGCCTCCTTGACAATGGTCGTATTACTATGAAGGCAGCGGAAATGAATTTGCGTCAATATGCAGGCCACCACCAGCCTCTAGCAACCACAACTCCATGCAATGCGGATCCCGCTATGATACACTAACACTGCGCTCTTGATACAGCACCAAACCCTTCCCTTACCTGTTGTTCCTCTCCTCTAGGTCCTTCTCCTTCGGGTCGCCAATGCCGTCTTCATTGATTGCAAATAGACAATCACTCTCCGGCAAGCACGGGCTGTCGTAGATCTTGCATACTCGCGTCTCGCCCCTGCCCTTCCTCAAGCTCAGGCGAGTCGTGCTGGCATGTGCAATGATGTTACCGCCGATGGGTTTCTTTGGATCCGGGTTGAACATGGCGCTTGGTCCACCATCGACTTGCGCGACGACCTGGTTGGTGATGACGACTGCGATACCGAACTCGTCGGCGAGGCGCTGCAGTGTACGCATGAATTTGGCTAGATGAGTCTGTCGACTCGACAGTTCACCACGACCTGCGAAGTCAGTTCGGTACAACGAAGTAGCCGAGTCTACGATGAGAAGAGAGAAGCGAGTCTCAGTCATCATCTGCGCAGCTTGGTTGAGAAGCTCCAGCTGATGGTCCGAGTTGTATGCGCGCGCGTATGCGACATTGTCAAGGACCTCTTCACCAGATAATCCAAAACGATTAGCCACGGCAAGACAGCGGACTGGCCGAAAGGTACCCTCGGTGTCAATGTATAGACATTTGCCCTCGCCACCGCCCATGTCGAAAGGCAACTGGCATGTTACGGCCAGGGTGTGACAGATCTGGCTCTTGCCGGTTCTGAACTCGCCAAATATTTCAGTGATCGAGCCTGTCTCGATGCCTCCTGCGAGTAGAGTGTCTAGTTGTTTCGAGCCTGTGGTGATAGAGATGAGTTCGCTTCGCCGTTGGTGCATCTCCGTCGCGGTCGTGAAGCCCATCGGCACAAGTTTGGACGCTGGCATCTTTAGCGATTTGACTGAATAGATTTACGGGCAGCGCACCTTCAGCGAGCAACTTAGATGCTTTCTGCTCTGATATACCCTTGATCTGCTCCAGCGCTTTTCGTGGCCTGCAATGTGTGAGCGAAAGCATTCTCAATAATTGTTCCACACTCACGTATAAGCAATCGACTCAACAGTGTTGTAGCCACCCTCCACGACTAATTTGATATCGCGAGCAGTCAGTCCATTGACGCCCTGAACCTTGGTCAGCGTAGATGCAGACACCTGTTCTACCTCGCTACATGCGTACCTCCAGCGCCGAGACCGGTGTTGGTGCGCCAGGTGCGCCCATTGTGCTGTCGTCATATTGCTCTTCCTCGGCGCTCATGATGAATGTCTGATGTGGGGACGAGAGGTTGTGAGTTATATGGCGGAACGCGTACGTGCGAGCGCTTTCTATGTTGAAGGGTGGCGAAGGTTGCTAGCCAGACGCGGCGCGTCCGTCTTAGCGCAGACACGCTGTCACCTGACCATCACAGATCCGAGCTAAGATTTGAAGCTTGGAACCTTCGAAGAGAAATGCGCACAACAAGGCATGGAGAGAATGAAAGCGTGCAGTCATTTGTCATATTGGCTGGTATTCATGTCATATAACAATTCATGTTTCGGGCTACTACATGCTGCCTCATTCAAGCTAGTAATAGTAGGAGTATGCCTATTCGTCATCACCAAAGAAGACCTTGATCGGAAGCCATGAATCGCCGCAGACCTTGAAGCGCTCAGGTAGCGAATCAATTTCCTTCATTTCTTCGGCTGTCAGCTCCCAGCCGTCGAGCTGGAAGTTGCCCTGAATCCTTGAAGCAGTGACGGACTTCGGGATAACTGAGCTACCTCTCTGCAGCCCCCACATGAGAAGGACCTGCTGGACAGATTTGCCCTTGTTTTCAGCAAGCTTCTTAAGCTTCTCGTTCTTGTACAAGGGGGAGTCGGTCGAGCCGAGACAAGAGTAGGCGGTAGCGTGAATGCCCTTCTGCTTGCAGTAGCCGAGGAGCTTAGGGCTGAGTGTGTTAGCCAATCCATATATCTATAGCGGGACATGATGCCTTACGAAGGGTTGTTCGGGTGAAGCTCGATCTGGTTGACTGCGGGCGTGGTTTTGAAGCGCGAATCTGCGAACAGCTTCTCGAGATTCTTGACGGCAAAGTTGGAGACGCCAATGTTCTTGACGCGACCAGACTCGGGGAGCTTCTGGAGTTCAGCCCAGGTGTCGAGGAAGTCCCAGTCGGGCAAGTGTTTCTTGAGGTCCTCGGGATCAGTGGAAGATGGCCAGTGCTGCGCATATGTGTCAGCAATGATTGTCTCATCTAGATACATGCTTTGCATGCTCACCATCAGGTACAGGTCAACATAATCTACACCTAGAGACTTCAAAGAGCTGTTTATGCCCTCTTCCACGCGCTTGTGCCATGGGTTGTCAAGCTTGGTGGTGATCCAAATCTGCTCGCGAGGAACGCCAGAATCCTTGATACCTTCACCAACCTCCTTCTCGTTGCCATACGCAAGAGCAGTATCGATGTGGCGGTAGCCAGAAAGAAGCGCAGCCTTTACAGCTTCACGAACCTCACCAGGCTTCGACTGCCATGTTCCAAGGCCGATCGCTGGAATCTTTGCACCTGTGTTGAGCTAATCACAATTAGCTCCATGCTCTCACATGCTGTAAGCTATCTTTCTGCTGGTGCATTGCTAGTCTTCTCAGCGCTTCCTGCCACGTCGGTACAATTCTAGTACCGATGCGATGCGATGCAGTTGCGTTGCACGTCGGACGTACTGTGAAGCTCTCCTGGGTCCAATTCTTTGGCGTCATGTTTGCTGGAGGTTGATATTTGTATGTCAAAATTCAAATTGTAGAAGCGAAGAGTGGATTTACAGTTTGAGTTGCAGAGATTGTTATGGGAGGCGCATTGTTATGCAACAATGCTACGTCAGAGGACCTCGCGTCCAACCCACCGCGGGGCAAAGACGGTACCTTGATACCACCGGATGATCTCAATCGCGAGCTTTCCACCAATCCTCTCCCAACCAGGCCGCGTTTCTAACGAGGTGGGTCTATCGGCTTGCGGCTGCCATGCTCACTAAGTCGAATAGAGCAGTCGGAACAGCTGCCCTTTTGCCGTCTCTAAGCCGTCCAACTATTCGCAATCGTCCCCAATAGCAGAATCTCGCGCAACAGACGTAGTCGAAAACAGGGACCATTTGAGTGAACTGATTTGCATGATTGTGTGTGCTTCACTCAGCGTTTAAGAATTACCCGGAGGGCTCGCGACGTGAGGATTTGGTAGCGGCAGGGTAAACTTCGGAGAAGGCGGCAAGTGGCGCGTCGGCTCCACGCTTCCCAACACTATCTTCTACCACAACGACCTGACGTATCAACCAAACGAACAGTCCACTTCTCTTTGTCTTTAGCCGCATGAGCCGCTATGTCGTCAGGCTTTGTGAGTGGCGGAACTGTAGATAATCCTACAAAACGAGACGATGAGTGGCGACAAGCACAAGCCGAGCTTGAGGCTGCTCGCAAAGCAAAAGCAGATCTGGCAGCGCAACACGATGGAAAGAGCCTGTTCGAGGTGCTGCAGGAGAACAAGGACAAGAAGCAGGCCGAATTCGAGGAGAGAGCTCGGTATAAGCTTCATGTGAGTTTGAACGACGAAGAAGCCGATTACCTGGATTCCATCGAGGAGAAGAGAAGGAAGGAGGAGGCTAAAGTGAAGAGAGATACACAGGAACAACTCGAGGCATTCCGCAGACAGCAAGAAGAAGACACTACAATAGCTTTGGAGGCCGAGAATACGGGTATTTCTCGGGAGCAAGTACAGTGGGCTGCTACCGGGCGCAAAAGGAAGAAGGGTCCAGAGAATGGGCTCTTGAAGGGTGTGAAACTGAGGAAAGCAGAGTCGAACCCCGAGGAGAGCCTAAAATCCGACCCTACGCTCGCGGCACTCCATAAGACAACACCCTCCACAAATGCATCCGGGGATCTACGTGTTGCTACTAGCAAAAGCGCTACGACACCGCGCCCTGGAGGCTCGACCAATGTTTTGTCTCTCGGCCTTGGATACGCCTCTTCTGAAGACAATGACGATGACAGCTGAAGAGTAGAAATCTTAGGTAGATATAGCTATCAACAGCTGGCTACTATATCCCCAACCATTACACAGGATTATCATATCAACAGCCCGAACTGTGGTGGGTACTCGCTTCATGATGGTGACAAACTATAGAGCCGTATGAAAACGGCTCGAACCGTCACTTCCTGGCGTTCGGGCGGCGGGAACTCGGGCGGCGAGCCCCAATGAACACCAGCCCCAGGACCCAGAGATCAACTGACTGGGGGTTGTGGAGGACATCTACACTTACGAGGACGATGGTGCAGTAGAGGACATCTGCGAGGTTCCAAGAGTTCCACGCTACCATGCGGGGAAACCTCGACCACCCGGACGATAATCCGGGAGGTGCCGAGGAGTCTACGACCACTGTGTCGAGGGCTCTACGGTCACTTTGATCACGAACAAGTAGTTGCAAACGCCATGAGAAACGGCGATTACCAGAATAATCACGAGGAAAGTTCCGCTGTCGAGGGTTCTAAACGTCGCTCTAACCACTATGCAACGGATGGATTCCGCAATCGCGAAGTTGATAACTCACCATGTGCCAGTTTCGGGGACATCATGGAGTAGTTAATGGATAGTTAATAACACATGCAGCCATTGGTGCAGAACAGATTTCGATATGAATGTGTTCTACATCGACATGTAATGTTGTGTATGCTACAGGCGTTGTGATGGATTCATGTTTATTACCACTTTAGTGCACCAAAAGTCATTACCTTATTCCCAATATCGTGGACTGCTAGCACATTCCTATAAAAGTTGGCTCCGAGGATATACGGCAGGTCGCCACCCCAGGGCGGAGTGGGAGGTTCTTGGAAGCCCATCACGCAGATATGCTTCTGTGAGTCGACTACGCCCAGACTGCCGTCGACCAGAACGTCTGATACAGCGAAGGGAAGGTCCGTCCCGTTGATGCGAATGGCGACAGAAGGCGTCTTGGCATTACATGAAACCTCCCATTGCCCGTTATCTTGGTTGAAGGACGCTGGAGGGATGAAGGCTGCGGCAACTGTATCGACAAGAGCCTTCGGGAGTCGCGTGAATGCGGTACCGGTGTCTAGGATCGTGAATCTTTCTTGACTGTCGCCGTAATGGGTGCCGGCGGAGGTACCTGGTGCCCAAGCAGTGAATTCTCCGTTGACAACGAATCCGTCCGGTCGAATGACATAGTGGACATACTCATTCTCCAGCTGAAAGTGGTCGAATGTCTCTTTGAGTATTGGCGTAGTTGCGTATATCCCCGTGAGCGGCAAAGAGGATGACGATGGCGCGCCTCCTATCGTGAGGAAACCCGTGGCTGACAGGTCCGGATCGTTCTGACCCCTCTTGCCCAGGACGACCGAAAAGATGGGTTTTGCAACCAAGCTCTGTTCGAAGGCGGTTTCCAGCCATGGTTTGACAAATATGGCCTTTTTCCCGCCGTCTTGGGACGGATCCGTGCCCTCGTAAATGGCGGTGGTGGCACCAAGTCCCCAACCTAGTCACTATCGTCAGCAAACACTCAAGCCAGAAAGTATAGCGAAGAGGCATGAACTGCCATCTCGCATGACCGCTGACGACGGTGACCCGAAGCGGACAACATGTTTTACGTACCCATAAGCCCACTGGTCAGATTGCCTGCACTCTCCCAAAAGGTCCTACTGACGAGCGACATCTTCTGATTCTTGACGGTGACACCTCCAAAGCCGACAGATTCGAGACCTACAATACCAGTCGCAAATTCTCCTCCGCCATATGTCACGTTGAAGTTCTGGTCCGGAATCTGGCCACCAGAAAAGCTTTTGGGGCCGTATTTCGGAAATCCGCAGGTGGGCTGCGATCTATGATGAGGAACGTTCGTGATCAGATTCAGGACACCGCGTAAGAGTTAGGGAAGGCATGGAGACTCACTGTTGCTTGCCGTCTTTGTCTACACATACAAAATCGGCCTCCGGTACCCAAAAACTGCTGCTTCCAGTGTCAAACAAAACCTGAAGCGTCTCCGTACCAATGGTCACGTCAATCGCATATTGCGCTCCGTCGCCGATCGTGCGAAATGGTCCACCACTCTGGCGTTTTGCAGGTTGTGAACTAGCAACATGGTTGGAACGCAGTTTGAGGGGAACCCTGGATTCTACGACAGGTATACCACGCTCCTGGAGTGATAGAGTATAGGCATCGGACAACGCCGCCGCATTACCACGTGAGAGTGGATGATAGGCTGGCGAGCTGAATGTAAATGTAGAGAGAAAAGCAAGCGCAGCAAAAGCTACTTGCTGGTTTCTGCGCGTCTGCATTATTGAATTCGACGACGGCTCGAAAGAGAATTGAGCGTTAGGAAGAAAGGAGGGCGAACGAGAGAAAGAATTTGTAAATTAAGGAACGGCCCGTGTATGGAATCGAATGATGATCTTGCTGCAAGTGAGCACCGCCGACAAAATACCGAAATTTGCGTCGTATTGCTAATAACTCACTCACCAGCTCGAAAACAGGGACAGAAGAGAGATAGGGATAGATGAAAGAGGGAGAAGGAGGAGGAGCGCCGCAGAGTCAAAGAGGAGCAGTACATAGTGCTGGTTATGTTCCTAGAATAAATGTCAGTGAGGATACGATCAGGTCGCGCAGAGGAAGCAGGGGAAGCAGGGGTTGCGCAACACAGACCGCTTTTATGCTAACTACTGCTATATATAGATGGTGTTGGGAGGCTCACTAGTGAAAGGAAATAACGATAACTATGAATGCATTCTGTACGATTGTTGTTCTTGGATTTTTTTTTTTTACGATAGTTGTTCTTGATTGATTCTATGTACCAAGGCGGAGAACTACAGAAGAGATGAGCTCAGGGGTTCTGGTCTGAGCGCTGCTCGCACGCCGCGATCAGCGCGTCTAACCGCGTGACCGAGATCAGTGCGCCTAATCACGTAGTTGAGATATTGACGATACTTGTGGTCCGAAACTAGAAGTCTTTTCTTTCTAGATAGCTAGGCCATCTGCAGGTGCTGCTAGTGGCTGTGTATATCAGTAGTGACTGTATGTGTGTAGCATCAAACCTCAGAACTAGTTGGCCTCTAGACTCATCCATCGACTCAGTGTTACGATCAAGGAGTTGGGACTCTTTGGTAACAACGAGAACCAACAAAGGGCGCCAACAGCGGGGCTGTGCGACCGGTCACGTGACATACCATCCCGCCAAGCGAACCATCCCCAGATGGTATGACTACACAGGATGGCAGGATCTCTTAGTATATAGATCTCAACAGTAAGCGCTTATCGTTTATTGTCTTTACCTTTGTATTTTAAGTTACCTAATACATTGTACTCTTTACAGAAGCACCCTCTTACTGTCTTAGTACGCCCTACCTCTGAATTCAGTGCCAACATCTCTCATCCGCGAAAACCAACTTGAGCCCTTCGAGCCAGCTTCCCTCTGCTTAGCTACTTGATAGGTTTCAACACTTAGACTGTTGGTCTATTGCTAGTAATGAAGCGTTTAAGAGCGCTGTTTAGAGACGCCTTAAAGAAGGCGTCTGCGGGGTTATCGTCACCGTTGATCTAGCGGATCTCCAAGATCTCGCGACGCTCATACGATTGGCGCAGTGCCATGATATTAATTATGAGGCGCTACTCCTTCGTGGTCCTAAGCTTTACGAGGCACTTATACAGGGATTACAAGTCTGTACAGATGACTAGTAGAATTGCAGGTAGTCTAAGTCGTTTAGCAATTATCCTTAGAGTAGTAGTGTCACGAGAGGCAACGAGCAGAAACGTCAGAGCTTGCAGGGAAGCTTGATTAATATACTACGTACAGGTCTTAGGTATAATACAAGACGTTGTGTGCAGAACAGAGCAAGGTACGGAGGCAGAAAGGAATATAAACAGGGGAAGGCTCGAGCGCGGACGCTAAGCCTACGCGGAGATAGTCAGGAGGCGCATCGGCGGTTCTGCGGTTGCTAACGATCAGAGCCTTTTGCAGAGTATAGTAGCCACCTGTGTAGTGTGGTACTGTCGAGTATAGTAGTCTGGGGTGTCAGGGTACGTTACCGTGACAGTACCCCCCTCCTACACTCGAGCTCCTGCGAGCGTCGTTGCACTTATGTTCGTTGCAGTTCTTACTGCAATCTTAGGAGGTTCTAGTATGTCTAGGAACTTTATATAGAACTTAGTAATAGCTATAATATTCTTTAAGTCTATAGCTAGTTCTTACATTATCTTATCATATCCTTACTAGATAATAAGGTATTTATATTATTTGCGTTGCTTATTATAGCAGAGTCCCTTAACGCTCTTAACAGCATATTCTTCTTTACTATTAATAGTGACAGGAGCTAGAGCAGAGACATGTTAGCCGGGCAGGTAGTCTAATTCTTCTGCTGCCGTGCAGAGGAGTGATACTGTTACGGACCAGAAATGGGGACAGCACGACTTAAGAGATGTGGGATGAAAGACGGCAAGGCGACCCTGCTGCGGGGCAAGGTGCATCCTACGCCAAGCCGCCAGACAAAGGATCACGTGACTAGTCTTCCAGTCCTACACGCCAAGGCACTCTTAGCGTTGCGTAAGACAATAGGACAAAATCCTAGCAATCTTACAGAGTCTAACAAGTCCTATAGGTGTGAACACTGTAGGACAGCGCAAGACATATAGGATCTCTTAGTATATAGATCTTAGCAATAAACGCCTATCGTTTATTATCTTTAACTTCGTATTTTAAGTTACCTAATATATTGTACTCTTTACAGAAGCACCCTCTTACTGTCTTAGTACGCCCAACCTCTGTATCTAGTGCTAACATCTCTTATCCGCGAAAACTAACTTAAGCCCTTTAAGCCAGCTTCCCTCTGCTTAGCTACTTAATAGGTTTTAACACTTTGAAGACTCTTAAGATAAGTAATACTGCTATAGATACACCTGAACTCTCTCACTAAGGTAGACACCGTGTTTAATTAGCTAAGCTAGATCTCTACTATAGAGACCGTGCTAAGCTTAAAACATAGATCCTCTAGTTTAACTAATACTTCTACTTAGAAGGCAACAATCTCAAAGAAGAAAGCAAAGTTATCTTAGCTACCACGTATATGCGCGGAGACGCTGAAAAATGGGTTTAACCCTTCCTCTGCAGGTACATAGACAACAGCATTACTAACAGCAAGAACACCTGCCTTATAGAAGATTAGGACAGGTTTAAACTAAAGCTTTAACAGAACTTCTTGCCTTTTAAGGAATCTGTTATAGCAGAATAGAAAATCTAGAACCTTTAGCAAACTAACTTAGCTGCTAATTATACTATAATCTTCTAGCAGTATGCTGTATAGATTAACTAGGATAACAACGCGCTTATAAGAATGTACAAATAAGGACTTAAACCTAGAGTCTAGGAAGAACTTATGCGCACCAGCGCTACAGTTAATACTCTTGCAACCTTAACTAAAGAATTAATTAGACTAGATAATAAACTCTACGAACTGCAACTTGCTAAACGCTTCTACGCTAAGCAAGCACCCTAAGAGACTTAGGGAAGAAATAACAGGTCTGCAGGATAATAGAACTGACCGTTTTAACCTAATTAAGGACGACAATGCTTTTAACTAAAGATCCTAGGAGTTTATAGAACCTATAGTTAGAAGGTAATGCACCTTAATAACCTTAACTAAGGAAAACCTACGAACAAGACCTATTATAAGGAAACACAGGTCTACTCTACAAAGAACTAGGATTAAGGAAAGGAAACGCGAAGCTGTTATAACTGTAGCAAACTAGGCTACCTATTACGTAATTGTCGTTAGAAAAATAAAGTAACACGCTAGCTTAATGTGTTAACTAGCGCCTAAGACGAGGAAGCTAAAGAATAGCAAGTAATCTGTTATAAGGTTACAGAGACTAACGACAGAAGAATCTGAGTAGATATTAGCTAGGAAGTCGTACTAGCTAACAAAGAAAACTAAGTTATAACAGACACAGTGTCGCGCCTTTAAAAAGCTACTTAGGAAAATATTAAGGAAATTAATATATAGCTATAAGACCTTATAGCTATAAACAATATAGAGGTAAGAATTAGGAACAGAACCTTTAACAGACTAAAACCCTACAACTAGCAACTGCTATAAGACATTCTCCTTAAAGAAGTTAGATAAGGCAGAATTACTAAAACACACTCTAATAAAAAAGGTTACTAACTAGTTTATAGAAAACTACACGCCCCGTACCTTAACATCAGGAGAAGAGCTCTAACGCTACACCCTAGAAACTAAGTACCTACAGTATAGGACTACCAGGTCGAAGAGCAAGAGACAGATAACGAACTATTATTAGCAGAACAACTAGCTATCTATACCTCACTAGACAGCCCTACGTTAGGACAAAAGAGAACTACACAAGGATATTAAATATAGGACAATTACTGCAAGGAACAGATCACAGAAACAGGAAAAATCCTGTGGCTATCTATAGATTAGGATATCTACCCTAACCTCGCCGAGTACAAAAAGTACCTTAAGACGCTACTAAGCCATGACTACTATAAGGCGTTAGTAGCACCTTGACAGAAGCTGCAAGACAGGCAGATACAAGTATACTAGAATAACAGATAAGCATTGCTCATTACTAACAAAGCACTACACTAGAAGGACTAGGTAGAAGAAGCTAAAGCAGAATACTAGCAATAACAGAAAATTATATCCTTAGCTAGAAAAAGCATTAAGTACATTAGGGACTATCAAAACACAAAGCATAACTCTATTTCTTAGACTACGTGTACTATAGACACCTGTAGAGTACACTTCTAAGATAAAGAAGCAAAAACACCAACTTTGGGCCCACCCAGCGCGCTTGCTCCAGCGCCTCCGGCATCCCAAAACTACGAGAATCCATCTCAGCTTATTGCAAAACAAACTTTCTTTAGTTCTTACAGCCTCTAGGCTTGTAGTTGAGGAGTGCAGCTAGGTGGAAACCTGTTGTTCCCCTTGTTCTGAATTTTCGCATTCTACGCACAGACCTCGCTTATTTCATTAGAGATCAGAGCATAAGATAAACACTTAACACTGCCTTTTTGCTCTATTTTCTGCTATCTGGACGCCTTTCCCTCCCTAGAGGTTGACTAGTACAGCCAGTAAGGAGGGGAGAGAAGAAGGAGAAGTAAAACAGAGCTCCTCTTTTTCTCTTGTTTTTCAAGCCTGCAAAAGCAAGCAGAGCCTAGGTAACTCTGCTTAGTGCAAAAATAAGCTCTTTTTTAGTTAATTCCTGTCATTATATAATAAAAAGAGAAGGACTTTCTTTACACACACACACACACATATATACATACACATATACATATATACCTCCTAAGCCTAATATGGCTTCTGCCACCCACCCTATAGGGTCTCTACAAGCGCGTACATCTCGGCACGCTGCGCAGCACAGCGCAATGCATATAGATATATCCTTAGGAGAAGAGGAAGAAACAGAAAGCAGCTAAGATAAGCTAGCTAGTAAATAGTCCTAGAGACAAAAGCAGAGTAAAAAGCAAACACTCAATTAGCGCTCCCCACAGAAGCAACAGCAAGAGGTGCTAGCACAGGATGTACTATTTTAGAAAGCAAGATAGCTATACTGTATCTCCTAAGGCATAAAAGCCTTCTAAGAGGCCTTAAAGCTAGCAGAGGGGAAAGAGGCTACAGCAGAAACAGCAACAAGAGAACTGCTTGAACAGGCAACCTCAGTACAGCAAGGAAAAGCAGAATTAGCTCTAGCAGCTATAAGAGAGCTTGCAAAGGAGATATAAGCTCTAAAGAAATATGTCCTAAAAGCAATAAGCGCAACTGTTAATAATGCAAACACTGCAAAACTAGCAAGGAAAACGTACGCAGACGCTGTTAAACTAGCTACTTACCTAAATAATACGCCTCTTCTAGGACAGTCTGTACATGCTACACTACCTTAAGGCAAACTACAGAACAGCGTTAAAGCTATAAAGATAATAGTAGAATAACGGAGGAAAGATAAATAAAAGAGAGAGCTTATACTGCTAGTAGAACAAGCAAACGCAGCAGCAGCAGAGGCAGTAGATCCTCTATCACAGAGAAACGCGATCAACACAGCC